>CAUOFW020008390.1:1816921-2101845 GCA_963454935.2 Ilex paraguariensis | reverse complement strand
TCTCGAGTATGCAAGAATGCTGCTCCCTCGGGCTCTATCTTCGGAATAGCAGCAAGAGGACGTAGAGACTCATACTCAAGCCAGCGCTGGGTCAAATAGCCATAATAATCCTGAACGGTCATATCTCCCTGCCGAGCATATGAGAGCTCCTGAGAAAGCTCATAAACACAAACTCCCCGTCCTGACTGAGAATACATCTCTGATAATGCGCTCCATAGCTTTGGGACAGAGCTATGAAACTGGTGGATCCTACAAACAGATGGCTCCATCGAGCCAAATAGCCACNCAAAACAGCAAAATGCCAATAAGATTTTGGTACCCTCATGCCTCTAAGCATACAACGTACCATCCCTATCAAACTCCTATTTTTCCTTTCAACAATACCATTTTACTTAGGAANCATAGTATAAGCTCAAAATGTGGGAGACAGATTACCATAAGAAACATAAGCAGAGATTGAATATAAAATCTNGTTTCAGTCCATAAAGAGACTTACGCAGTCGACATACCTTTCCAGCATACTCCTCCTGACCACGAAAATCCGATGGTGCATCCATATAAATAATCTCGTCCAGATCACCATGAAGAAACGCATTCTTCACATCTAATTGATGAAGAGGTCAAGAGTACTCGGNCATTTTACTTAGGAATATATGGACAAGTGAGTTGCTGAAGAATATCCTGAGAAGAAAGGTGAGACACTAAGGCATCAGATACATATTTTTTAGCATTATCCGAACGAAGAGCACAAACAATGATATCGAATTGTGTCTTAATCATTTGTAAAAATTGAGCAATTATAGGAAGTACATCAGACTTTCTATGCAAAAGATAGACCCAAGTACAACAGGTATGGTCATCTATAAATGTCACATAATAACGGGCACCTGATAAAGCAGTAACGAAAGAGGGTCCCCAAATATCAGAGTGTATTAGGTCAAATGGCTTAGGTGACTGGTGCATGCGAGGAATATAACTGGCCCTAACATATTTCGATAGGGAATATATAACACAGTCAAGTTTACCACCAACACAAGCATTGCTCAAAGCAGGAAACAACATACATAAATATTTAAAATTTGTATGTCCAAAACAGTCATGCCACAATTGAACAGTTTGTGACGAAAAATCATAACGACAACTACTAGGTAAAATACTAGCATGCAAGCTAGGAACAGAAAAAGACAAAGCAGGTGCAGGTGCAGGTGTAGGTGATGTAGGTGGAGGAATTGGTGAAACTGGAGGTGGATTGCCAAAATAATACAGTCCATCTTTCTCATGTCCCCTGATAATAATCCTCCTAGTACTCAGGTCCTGCAAATAACACGAATCAGATAAGAATACAACTACACAGTGAAAATCTCTGGCTATACAGATAATAGATTCATGGCCAATTTTGGCGCATGAAAAACCAAATGTAATGTAAGGCCATCTGGGAGGTGGACTGTACCCCTACTAACAATAGGGGCATGTGTCCCATCTGCTAACTGAACCTTTGTATGTAACTGTTCGTCAAAAGTGGTGAAATGATGGGCCTCACCTGTCATGTGATCATTCGCACCCGAGTTCAACATCCAAAGGGGAGATGAACTGGCACAAGCATGAAAGGTACGAGGTATACTNGCGAGACCACTCAGCAAAGTTACGACCATTCAACAACTGTGCCGTAACTTTTTGAGAGATCATGCCCGGTAGTGCTGGTAATGCAACTGTGCTAGTAGGCACTGTATACTGGTCAAACATAAAAGTGGAAGTATCCATAGATGTCTCAACGGTAGAGGTGTCAACAGTAGGGTTCTCAAGTCCCTCAGTAGTAGTCATATCAACAACAATACTAGGGCACACATGATAGAAAAACAACTCTAAGATAAAATAGATGAATAAATAAGAGAGAACAATATACCTTCAGTCGAACAGTAGCGACAAATAAAGAAGGTCAAANTGTTCGTCAAAAGTGGTGAAATGATGGGCCTCACCTGTCATGTGATCATTCGCACCCGAGTTCAACATCCAAAGGGGAGATGAACTGGCACAAGCATGAAAGGTACGAGGTATACTTGTAGTGGTGACAGTAGCAATAGTCAGACTCTGAGAAGTCAGAGCAGACATAAGTATATCTAATCGGGAAGTGATAGCATCCATATCACTCTGCCAAGGTGGAGCAACAGCAGCAAGAATAGCGGTAGTGGGTGGTGGTACCTCAGCAATAGCAACAGTACGGCTGCGAGGAAGCAACTTAAGCTCTAGATGGAGCTTCCGGCAAGTAGCCCTGAGATGTCCTGATCGGCCACAATAATCACAGTGACAGGAATCCCCCTGTCTGCGCTGATCTGAGGCACCCTGACAAGAATCCCCTTGTCTGCGCTGATCTGAGGCACCCCGACGACGCTGATTCGAGCGCTGCCCACCCCTGACTGAGGATCCTGAACAAGACCCTGCAACAACTGCAAGGGCCATCTGGTCAGCCGAAGGGGTCAAAGCCGCAACTGGAAGTGATGCAATACGGACTCGACGCTCATGCTGCTCAATCATCCCATACACCTCATAAAGAGAAGGAAGTGTCAACATCGACAAGATCTGAGAACGAGGTCCCTCAAACTCATCACGAAGCCCCATAAGGAACTTGTGAATCCTATCCTCCTGCTCTCGAGTATGCAAGAATGCTGCTCCCTCGGGCTCTATCTTCGGAATAGCAGCAAGAGGACGTAGAGACTCATACTCAAGCCAGCGCTGGGTCAAATAGCCATAATAATCCTGAACGGTCATATCTCCCTGCCGAGCATATGAGAGCTCCTGAGAAAGCTCATAAACACAAACTCCCCGTCCTGACTGAGAATACATCTCTGATAATGCGCTCCATAGCTTTGGGACAGAGCTATGAAACTGGTGGATCCTACAAACAGATGGCTCCATCGAGCCAAATAGCCACCCAAGAATGGCGCAGTTCTCAGAGAACCACGCAGAATATCCAGGGTCGGCATCAGCTGGCTTTGGGTGAGATCCCGTCAACTAACCAAGCTTCCCTACACGGCCTAAGAAAAGTTGGAATGAGCGAGACCACTCAGCAAAGTTACGACCATTCAACAACTGTGCCGTAACTTTTTGAGAGATCATGCCCGGTAGTGCTGGTAATGCAACTGTGCTAGTAGGCACTGTATACTGGTCAAACATAAAAGTGGAAGTATCCATAGATGTCTCAACGGTAGAGGTGTCAACAGTAGGGTTCTCAAGTCCCTCAGTAGTAGTCATATCAACAACAATACTAGGGCACACATGATAGAAAAACAACTCTAAGATAAAATAGATGAATAAATAAGAGAGAACAATATACCTTCAGTCGAACAGTAGCGACAAATAAAGAAGGTCAAAAAAAAGCTCCCAAATAATCAGGTCACGGTGCCCAGAAATCCAAAATATATAAATAAGTGATCTACTGCATCAAGGGTAGATCATCGGATAAGAGGATTCATCCCCTCTTTAAAAAATCCTAGATACACTGTGATGAATAGTGCAAAGGATGAACAGTGGGCTGGGTTTATTGGTGGACAATGGGCTGGGTATGGATTTAATATGTCAGTGGGGTATATGTTGTTTCGGCTGGGTAGTGTGATGGAGGCAGCCGGCTGGTATATGTTGGGTATTGTGTGGGGTTTGATGAGAAAGGTGCAATCAGCTTTGGGTACCTTACTTCGGTTTTGTCGGCTGGGTTTGATGGTGTATGGAGAAGCAGGCAGTGTTATGGCTGGGTGCTTTAGGTACCTTCGATTTTGTCGGTGGGGCTGATCGGTGTTATGGCAGGGCAGCTGGTTGTCGCTAGTTAGTGGACTGGTTTGATGTGCTGGTTTAATGGAGTGGATGCAGTCAGTGGATGATGGGTATGTTTTGGGCATACGTTCAGTTGTAAAGGCAGTGGACTGGTTTGATGTGTTAGCTATATTGGCTGGTCTAGTTTGTCGTGTTTATTAGGCAGTATATTCTGGCAGTTATGTTGCAGTTGGTGTAGATGTTGAGGCAATCGGTTTTAGTGTGGTGGCTGGTGGCTGCAACGTGGAGGAGAGGTTAGGGTTAGTGTTAGGGTTGTGACTCTGATACCAACTTGAAATATTTGTGAGTGAAAAGGGATACAAACTAAGTGTAGAGTCTCCATATATATAGTCAATGAGAGTTACTATAAGGACAAAAAGGTAAAAAAGAAAAACTTAATAAGACCCTAATAAACTGTTATATCTCCAACAGTTTATATAGGAAATGACACTAGTGAGGAAGCTCTCATTGTGCACTAGGCGCACATTGCTTTTACACGATGTGTTTTATGGGCCTGGAGTAATGTATAATCTACTTTCAATTTTATCACTTCTAGCTTTAGGGTACTATTTTAAATTCGATGGAGTTAAGTTGGACATATAAATAGATGGTATTTTGTTTGGACATATTAGTAGATGGTATTTTGTTTGGACATATTAGTAAAATGGTATTTTGTTCGGACATGGATTACTCATTTTCTTATATAGCTAATGTTGATAAAGATCCCGATTCTATTACCTGGCATGCTAGACTAAGACATATAGGATAAGATATAATGACCCGATTAGTTAGAGAAGGCCTTTTAGGCTCCCTCGTTAAAGTCAACCTACCTATACGCAAGCTTTCTCTGGTTGGTAAAGCATACCAAAAGACTTTTGGCAAGACTATTAGAGCAACTCAACCACTAGAACTAATCCACTTCGATATTTGTAGATGAATGAATGTGAAGGCACGTCATAGCGCCTCCTATTTCCTTATCCTGATAAATGATTACACACGCTATGGTTACATTTATTTGATAGCTCACTGCTATTAAGCATTGGATTGTATCAAACATTTCTTGGCTGAGGTTGAGAATCAAATAGAAAAGAGTGTAAAAACTCTTCTAACAGACCATGAACGCAAGTATTTATCTGATCAGTTTAAGGTTTGTGTGAGAAAAGGAGATACGCAGACAACTTAATATTCATGGTACTCCGCAACAAAATGGTGTAGCAAAGAAAAGGAATAGAACATTATTAAATATGGTTAGGTCAATGATGGCACAGACCAACCTCTTATATACTTAACCAAGTGCCTGTATATACTGACCGCTGCCTACATATACTTAACCAAGTGCCTTCTCAGTCAATTCCTTCTACCCCATACGAGTTGTGGCATGGCAAAAAGCCTAATTTGGAGCATTTGTGCCCATGGGGTTCGACTTGTTATGTGCACAATACGTCACATAAATATAAAAAATTAGGCCCTAGAGCAAGTAAGCATATCTTTATAAGGTATTTAGAAAGCTCAAAGGCATATGTGATGTATGGTGAACACCCGAATGGAGGCAAAATTGAAGTAGAGTCGCGTGATATCGATTTCATTGATATGGATTTTCCTAGCATTGGCGACATTAGTAAGAATCTTGACCTCTATAAATTGGAGGGACATGAAGATCTCTTACCATCTCTTATGGTTAGTTAGGATGATCTTCAACCTAGAGGGAGTCTACCACTAGATTCTCAAGTGTGCATGAGCAAGCATGGACATATTCCCCGTCGTAATTTTGAGATTGAAAGGGGTGTTTTCATGTGTTCCCTGATTCTGCTACTATTAAGGAAGCACTTTCTTTATCTGCTAGAAATTAGTGGTTAGCTGCTATGCATGATGAGATAAGCTCAATGGCTCAGAATAAGGTCTGGGAGTTAGTTGACCTTCCACCTGGGTGTAAGACCATTACAAACAAATTGGTTTCCTGTTCCTCAGCCCTAAAAAAATAAGCCTGATAGTTGGCCAGTCTGAGCCCGAGCTCAATATTCTTCAACAGAGGGCTTGGACCTACCCTAAGCCCATTATCTGGCCTAAAACCTGGCCGAATAGCCGCCCCCTCCCCCCCACAAATATCCCATTAAAACCCGAACTAATAGCCCGCCTAGCCCAGCCCAATGGGCCCGCCTGCCTAGCCTAGTTAAAACATAAAAATAAGTCTTCTAATGTTGGAATTCAAAATTTTAGAAATTTAGATATTATAATTAATGTATTCTTTTCTTTGTCATGTATTAAATATGCACGCTTTAAATGATAGATAGGTGGGTAGATGTCAATTTAGTTGGGATGTGCTCATTCTATTGTGATGCAGTTCTTCCTTTATTTATAAATAAAATTATTCATTATTTATGTTTTGTCTATTTTGACTCTACTTTTAATTTAAAAATATAATTTACAAAAATATTAAGTTACAAAAATATTCACTATTTTTAAATGAAGTTGTATATAAAAAATTCGTCTAGTAGGCCTGACCAATAAGCCCGCCCAGTGAGTGACGGGTTGGGCTACGAGTAACCTATCCCTACCCGAAACCCAGCTCGACCCGCCCTATAACTCAGCCGGGTAAGGGTTTATGCCTACATTACCCAGGTCCAGTCCAAAAAAAATTTCGCATGCCGGGCTCAGCTCGTCCCATGGACACCCCTATGGACTATGAAGAGACATTCTCTCTGGTGGTGAGATTTGCCTCTTTTTGCTTATCCTCACATTGTATGTTGATGATATCCTTTTAGCTAAGAATGATATGGAGACCATTATCGCCACTAAAGAGTGGTTGTCCTCTACTTTTTGAAATGAAGGACATAAGTGAGACAAACTATGTGATTGGAATTAAGACGCTGCAAGATCGTTCAAGGAGATCTCTCGATTTGTCTAATTAAGAAGATCCTTGAAACTCACAACCCATAGACACTTCAATGGAGAAGGGATATGCCTTAAGCCTAGACCAATGCCCTAAGACAGATGAGGAAAAGAATCAAATGTCCAGAGTGTCTTATGCTGCTACAGTAGGAAGTTTGATGTATGCTATATTGTGTACTTGACCCGACATCTACTATGCAATTGGTATGGTCAATTGCTATCAGAGTAATCTTGCACCCGCTCATTGGAAAGCGGTAAAGAGGATTCTTTGATACCTTCGTGGTACCGCTAGCCTCGTATTATGCTATCATAGTGGGGATCTTAGACTGAGAGGTTATAACAATGCTAATTGGGATAGTGACAAAGATGAGTGTAAATCCACATTGGGTTACGCATTCACCTTAGGAGGTGGAACTTGCATTGTCCTATCCATAATAGAATCGGAGTATATGGCTTGTTCAATAACTGTCCGGAAAGCTATTTGGTTAAGGAGATTTCTCCAGCGATTAGATATTACATCCAATGCGAGGCTGCACTTGATATTAAAATAACACATCCACTTTAGCATATGTGAGGGATCCTAAATATCATTGGAAAACCAAACATGTCGATATTCATTATCACTACATTAGAGATATGGTGGGAGGTGGTCTTAAAGTGTATCTCTACCGGGAATATGGTAGCTAATCCATTAACTAATCCCATTTCTAGAGATGTGTTTTTGTCCCACATTAGAAGCATGAGACTTCGTAGGATTTGATATATATGGACTCCTTTTGTATTTGATATTATTATGAGTGCGCATTTCTTATATGATTTACTCTTTGTTGCATTATTTAAATACACATATTTTTGTCAAAGGCGTCACTAGGCTTGAATCGACCCACTCACATTGGTGATTCACCTTGGCGCTAAGAAAGCGAACAAGATGAGACATTTATATCTTTTGGCGCCTGAGAGGTGAGCCAGATAATGATAAACATCATTGCTATATGTTGCCTTAGTTAGAAAAAAGTAGAGACCTTATTAGGTCAATCATATAGTACCTCCACGACTCTATGAAGCCTACATAAAGCCAAATGTGAATTTTTTTTTTTAGATTGGCACTATGAGAGTGACTAGGTCGAAAAATTCAGATTAGGCGCTTCATACGCTTCATACCGTATGTACTTGAAGCCGACTGATAGTTGGAGTGTTGAATGATCCCTGCTTCAACACTGTGTAAGCCACATGGATTCTTTTCTTATATATATCCTTGTTAACCAGTGACTATGTCATGAATAGAATGCTCAATGTTGCTACTTTAGCATGTACCCTAGGATCTTGATTAATATGGTCTCATAGAGCATGACTAGGAAAGTAGTTGAGCCTAATTGGATTGGTATGAGGGCTAGGGAAGATTATTCGATAATACAACATGTTTTGTGATGCATTGCTTGGGGGACTTTGTCGTATTTGTTTTTTCGATAAAGTCATGAGTGCATTACATAGTTAGGGTTTTACCATTTGCTTATTATGAGGGGTTAAGAGTGCTATATCAAGTGTAATCGAATGGTCTAGGGTAGTACGAGATGCTTCCAAGTGATGTACTATGTTAGTTTTGTTAGTAGGATATACAACAGACTTACCATAATTTGTCCTATATTTATTTAGGAAACAAATCTGTCAAACCTACCATAAATTGTTGTATAGTTATTTAGGAAACAAATCTGTAAATATCTTTCTAGAATTAGAGGTCAATGCCTATTGTTAGGAGATGTTGTAATTAGGATGGTTAATGTTAGGAGATGTTGTAATTAGGATGGTTAATGTTAGGAGATATTGTAATTAGGGAAAATGACTTCTATATAAGAAAAGGACCTCTCCATTGAGGGTCATTGAGCAAATCTGACAAGTTTGGTGATAACTTGACATAGTACTCCTCTTGTTTGCATATGCTTCTTAAGAGGTCGCACGTTCCATTTTCTGTATGAGGAGATGAGTCAGAGAGTTTTTTGAGAGATGACTTGTCCTATGTGGGTGAGGGGGAAATGTTAGTATTTTATGAGTCGGTATTTGGACGTAAACTTGAACCTTGATCCGCCCACATGGGGCAACTAGGCTTCACCCAGTAATTGGTGGTTAGTTAGGGATCTGTCTCCATCTAATCAGTTTAGGAGATTATGGAAGATATATCTCTATCTCCTAATCAGTTTAGGAGATTATGAAATCATGTCTATCTAAGTGGTTACAACCATATATAAATATATGTCTCCAAACATCTAAGAGGAACATACAATACATCTCTCTACACATATTATCTCTTTTGGACTATCACCAACGGCCTTTAGATTTGTGAAAGTGGGATTACAAAGAGGAACTCTAATAGCCACTCCTTCGCCTTGACGAGATTGTGATTCGGGACTAGCATATTCGAGCTAGTAACAAGAGACAATCCGGTCATTATTTTTTGGGTTCTTCAAGAGTTTTATCAAAAACCCATTATGTGTTATGTGTGATTAAATGTCAACATAAACAAAAAATCAAAGGCATCTGTAAATTATTAAGTAGTATGATGGTTCAAAGTCTCCAAACCCACATAAACCTCAGGTAGATAACAAATTGTTCACACCAATGGTTCCTCTCCTACAAGGTTGAATTTCTATCATGACAAACATCAACCTAGTTTGACAAGAACCACCAATTCGCACAATTGGCCATTGCATGCCAGCCTTTGGAACAAATTTTTTCAAAAAATTAACCAATTAGTTAGGCACTCTATAACGTAAAATGTTTTTCACACATAAAATTCTCCAATTTATTGACCTTTCATGCTTGCCTTTTCTCATCATAGATGGCTTATTAAAAGCAATTGCCTATAGTTTAGAGAACCAAGTGATATAATTTGTGGTCATCTACATTATTTAATACTAACTTCCAAGCGAAAGTTAGTTGAATCATGACACATCCGGTATTAAGATCAAGGCATAGCTTAAGTATGTACTCAATCTAATATTGTCACATTTGAAAGTAAAATGCCATCAAACATATACTAAAATCAACACAAAGCATCTCATAGCAAGTCAGAAGGCATAATGCTCCACATTTTCCAATGCCAACGAATGGGGAAAAAAAGAACACAATGTCAAACATAAACCATTATAGATGTAAAAAACCAGTGGTGTCAGAGCCACCAAAACTATCAAAAATAGGAAAAACCGAGTCTTTGTCTAAACAAATGCATTAAGAAAGAGCATATGTCAAGGATTAGGTCAAAAAACATACAAAATTCTCTACAGATAAACACTTTTTATTATATCACTCTCTAATTAAAAATAGTTGGGGTTACACCATTAGTTGCCTGCCAAAATAAAAATTATTTTCTTACTAAAATTCTAAAAGAGTTTCATAATCAAACTCTTAAACTCCTAAACTACTAAAACTCTATAATAATTTCTTAATCAAATTCTAATTACTACTCCTAATCAAACAAATACTTATAAATTAAATAATAATAATAATAAAACTATCAATTACACTTCTCTTTGGACTAAAATTTCTGCAATCCATATTTCATACTAAGGATCTGGGAAAACTCAGGTACTTCTTGGGTATTGAAGTTGTCAGATCTAAGCAGGGTATTTATTTATCTCAAAGGAAATATGCACTCGACATGCTCAAAGAAGTAGATTTGCCGGTGATAGACCAGTTGATATTCCTATGGATCCGAATCAAAAGTGATTGATGGATGAGGTCCACCGTTTAAGAATCCAAGTCAAAACCACAGGTTGGTTGAGAAACTTAATTATCTCACTATTATCCAACCAGATATTACCTATGTAGTCAGTGTGATAAGTTAATTTATGGGATAAAGTCATTTAGGCCATGTTTGATTTGTGATCCGGAAACAGTTTTTTGTTCTCAAAATTTCAAAAACACCCAAAACGTGTTTGTTTATCATTTTTATTCTCTAAATTTTGAGAAAAAATAAGATTTGAGTTAAAGAAACAAAAAACAAGTATAGCTTGTTTTTAGAGTTTTCTTTAAAAATTTTGGAAACAAGGAAAACAATTTTAGATGTTCAGATATGGGTATATGTATATATACTGTATGTGTGTGTATATATATATATATATATATATTTTAAAGTTTGGTTTATTGAATTTTTTTTTTTATAAAATTGTCAATATAAAAATAATGTTTTTATATTTTTTTATTAATATTTGAATTACTGTTCAAATATATATTTAGACTGTCTAAACAGGTTTTACTATTTTCTGTATTGTAAAATTGTTTTTGAAATCATCTAACCAAACAAATTTTTTATCTCAAAAAATATCAAAACCACTTTCTTAAAATTCTTATCAAAAACTATTTTCGGATACTATTTTTTGAAATCCAAACCAAACAGGCCCTTAAATTCTTTGATATCTCAAACATGCTCTTGGTCTTGGGTTGTTAGATCGAGCTAATAAACATCTCAAGGTAGAAGATTTTTCAAATGCTGATTGGGCTGATTCTCCTTCTGATCAAAGATCAACCACTGGTTATTATACTTTTTTGGGAGGTAACGTTGTTTCATGAAAAAGTAAGAAGCAAACAGTAGTAGCACGATCTAGTGCTGAGACAAAGTATATAGCAATCACACATACAACTATTGAGTTGACATGGTAACTACACTTCTTTCGGTAAATTGGCTTTCCAATTCAACTTCTCTTACAGTTATTATGTGATAATTAGACAGCTCTTCGTATTGCTGCTAATCCAGTATTTCGTGAAAGGACCAAATATATTGAAGTCGACTATTACTTTATTCGAGACAAAATACTAATGGAGATATTACAACTCCATTTGTGATATCTAAGGCTCAACTTGCAGACATGTTCACCAAAACATTGAGTCGTACTCGTCTTATAGTTATCTATTTCAAGTTTGGATTATATGATATATATACTCTAGCTTGAGAGAGTGTGTTAAGAGTATTACTACATTATTTAGGGTTTACACTTATTATGTATAACACCCAAAGGGTATACTTGTCATTTACATATTTGTTCAATAACTATAAATACAAGTTGACAGTGAGATGTAAGGTACGCCAAAAAACTCTCTTTGCCTTTCTCACATTGTGTTAAGTCTGTCTCTACTCTAAACTTAACAGAGTCCTACTTTTCTACAACCCAGACATCTCTTCAAAGGGAGAATACGACTATAGGGTAAGGGATATTTTGTCAGGAGCCTCTTATTCAATTGCCTGTTCAGTTGAATGTTAGTCAGGGCAAGCAACAACTTACGGAGAAAAAAGGTGATTGTAGTGATCAACATGGTGTTCACCTTCACAAGAATAATCTAAAAACTTATTCTCAGTGTCAAAAAGTACAGATTAACCATGTGCCGCCACATCAATCGGATTCCTCACCTCTAGTTACAGCATTCAATGATTTATCAGGTAATGAACCTCTAGATGTTATTCCTATTATTGACAATCTAGTTTTTCATGACTCTGATCTTCCTATTGTAGTCAGAAAAGGTGTTATGAGCTTGTACACAACATATATCCTATCTCTAATTTTGTCTCTTATAATTCCTTGTCTCCATCCAATCGTACTTTTGTTTCTGCCCTATCTTCTGTGTTCATTCCTCAAGGTTGAAAAGAAGCTCTCACTAACTTTGAGCGGAGAAAAGCTATGGTAGAGAAAATGAAAGTCTTGAAGAAAAATGACACATGGGATTTGGTTCGTATTCCTCCTAGAGTAAGGACAATAGTGTAGGGTAACATAGCCTTTGCACAAATTATTCTCATCTTTTCTCATTCTCTTCCTCCCTCTTTATCTTCTTCTCCATTTCTCCTAACATTATATTGTAACCTTTACTTCTTAACTGTATCACTCACACATCAAACTTGGATTGCGATCCATCATAACATCCCACCTGGTAACCGTCATTCATTTTGATTCAAGGTCAAGGGAGTAAGTAGTGACAGATATATTTATCCAACGAGGGATTCAATCTTCTTTTGAATGTCTAATTCCCATTACAAAAGTCAAAGATTTTGTCCCGTGTTTACAGTTAGCTAAGCTAAACTTCGAAGATCTTCAAAAGCTAAGAACAAGGTTCATATATCTAAAACCCGTGTTTTTGTTTAAAACCCGTTAACTCATTAAAACTAATTCTACTTGCTTAGTGACCAATACTTTGAAGATCTTGCAAAAATTCAACTCAAATTGCTAGGAAGCATATCAAATTTATGTTTCTTCACATATAAGCTAACTTGCTTTTGGTGAAATTTATCCATAGGCACAATGTAGTTTGACTTAGCCAAAGACTATTACCAAAGTGAAGAAAAATAACTAACATAAGACAAATCATTTACTGCGGATGTAGTTTCAATAATCAAAATTCCTATAGTACTGCTAATTAATATGCATTGTAGCATGTCTAACAGTAGAATAGGGAGAGAAGCACCTTTACCAAATTGTTGAGTGATATGTTGAGATAACGTGCTGAACGTGAAGGGATAAAAACAGCAACCTAAAAATATCACTCATAAACAGTCATCAGTGGAAGGTCTCCATTTAAAATACAATAATCTAGTTTAAATATCAAATGGAAGCAAATATTAATAGCAAGGTGTAAGTAAATTTCAATCATCCAATGAGAAGAAATACCTTTTGAAGTATCAAAACTGAGCCGACGCATATGTCCTTTGCAAAATCCAGCTCGGAAAAGACTCTCCGATGAATGCTAGCATCAACTGTACCAGTAGGATCCTAATATTCAAAACTTAACTCAAATCAGTACCAATGGCCTATTTCAGAGGACATCAACATCCATATTGTCTTGTTTGTCACCTTTAGAGTCACCATCATATCTCCAAGGCCATTGGGTGTGGAAGACTTGATAACAGCCACAACCTACCACACACCAACAACAGAGCAAGTCATAGAGAACTGCACAAATACACCGACAAAATACAAAACAAAAATACTCCATACAACCATGATCCTTTTAGCATGCACTGGGTCTTGTTTTGGTCCCTAATCTTTTATTCCTGGCGATTTAGTCTACAAAGTGCTCATTATGGTTTTAAATGTTCTGATTCTAAATTTCATTCAAACAATTCGCGGAAATAAACATGTGGCAGCCATCATGAAAAGAAACACAGTCCATTTCCATCAATCATTTGGACAGAAATTGGCAATTGGATCATTTGACAACAGATCAACAACTTCGTGGACTTACGTGTCAGGATAGAAAAATTGGGAGCCAAAACAAAACGAAGAGCCAACTAAAAGAATCATCAATGTATTTCACAACCATAAATACATACATACAGCATACACAAACTGGTATTTCCTTATCCTTAAATGACATATATGCCTACAAGTACACACTTGTATACGTTTAAGTTGAGTCAATCCAATGATGATGTGTAATACCTTATCAACCTTGCCAATGCCTTCGGATTTCTTGATAGAGCTCAAAGGTGTACAATAAACCCCACCATCCACCACACCTAAAATATTAAAAAATAAAATAAAAAATAAATCCCCACCAAACATATTATATAATCAAAACCACAAAGACCACCAGTACCTTCGCTGCGAAGATATTCAGTAGCCCAAAGCCAAGTATTCATCTTGAAATCATCATCGTCCTCCGGATTTTCCACCGCCCTCCTTATATACTCCTGCGTTGGGATAGGGTTAAATTCGCTGCAGGAGAAGCTTTGGTTGTCGCGGGCTTTACGGAGCATTGCAGCCTGAACGGCCCCGGCGGGGCCTGGAATGAGGCGAGGAGAGAGAGAGGGTAGGGTTTGAGTTGGCAAATTGGGGGTGGGTTGAGAGGGTGGGAGTTGAGAACAGCGTTGGAGGATTGAGTTGGAGAGCGACTGTGAGGTGATTTGGGGGTGATTGGTTTGGTGGTTGTGGAGGTTCTTGCAAGGGCGGAGGAGAGAGGGGACGTCTGAATCGTCTACATCGAGTGCTTCCCACGGCTCCGTTTCGGGCATGTTTGCTTTTCGTTCTTTGGAGGGATCGCCCGGTGGTACTCGTGGCAATGCGCGGGGAAAATTGTATTTTGAAAGCAATTAGTTGTGACAGACGTACACGGGGAATTTTCGTTTGTAATATTTATTTTAAATTTTTTTTTTTTAAGAGGGATAAAATTCTATCAATATAATAAAATATATACAATTCAAATTTTAAAAAATAAATAAAATAACTTTTACTATTCGCGGTCGATATCTCTTTAAACTTTACTTTTAAATTAATTCAACAACTAATATTAACAATCTAAATTTAATAAAAAAAAAATAGGTTCATAAGGTGTGTTTGAGATGACTTTTTAAAAGTGTTTTTAATACTTATAACTTTTCATAAGTACTTTAAAAACAAAATAGTATTTGGAAACCGCCCCACCAACACATTTATCACCACCACCCCCTCCGCCCACCAGAATCACCACTACAGCCATTGTCGTCACCCTACCACAACCATCGCCCCACTACCACCGTTATTGCCACCACTACTACCATCTTACCATCACCTCTTTCACAACAACCATCACCACCCGCCCCACCACCACAACTATCACCGCCACCCCACCACCATATTAGTGCCCCCACCACCACAATCACCCCCGCTACCCCACCACCACCATCACAATCAGTTGTCATCATCTATTATAACTATCGTTGTCCTACCACCAACATTGTCGTCCACCATCATTATCACTGTTCGCCCCCACTACTATTAGTGCTTAAATTTATTTCCCTCTCCTATATTTTTGTAATTTAATTTTGGATGTAAATACAAATATATTTATTGTTGACTATTTTTTTTATTACTCTGTGCCTAAAATAACTAGTAATATAAAATAGGACAAGTTTTAATAAATCTATGTGAGGATCTCAAAAACACTTATTTAATGGTCACCAACTTCTCTCTCACCATTCACATTGAATTCCCCTCTCCCCAATGCATTAGTTCTCATTTACCAAGCACAGATTACACCTAATATCTATATAATAAGGGAGTTAACAGTTCAAACTTCTTGAGTTTTTTTTTTTTTTGCGACTCAAATTGCTTTAGAATTATTTATCTGACAATCCTAATTAATCTTCAATTCTAATTTCCCACCCATGAGCATGCCTCTCATCATAAGACTCTACACTCCTATAGGGGCACTACTACATTTTTTTATCTCCTCATTCCCATTCATATTTCTCTGTCTCTCTCATTCAGACTATTTCTTGATGACCATGTATCAACCGCTTATCTCTCTTTATCACCAAGGCTTGAATTTGTTTTCCCGCCCACATCATTGGCCTCTGCACTCCTTTTGTCTCCTCATTCTCATTCATACGTCTCTATCTCTCTCATTCAGACTCTCTTTCCTCATCCCCATTCAAGCCATCAGATGTTTATCTCTCTTTCTCATCCAACCCCTCCTCTCACCAATGCTTCCTCTTGCTTTCTCCCTATAGCAAGATGTTCTAGATAAATAGGTTAGGAAAAACCCCTATAACCCAATGGTAACACTTTGTTGTGTTTTAATTATGTTCTACGGGTGGCTTTGTTACTACACTAATGGGTTTGAATGCAATTTTTGGTGTTCTCTATATGTAATTTTTCATCCCTGTTTTTTTATTGGTATTGTTGCTATAATGGTCTAACTACATTCAAAGTGTTTTTTTATTTTTGTTAGGGATTTTATGAATTAGAAGGTAATTTTCATTCCTTTTATATGTCACAAGTGCTATATGGTGGTTAATGAAGTGAAGTGAGGACCAGATTTTTGAAAATAAAGGACTTCATTTTATCAATGTACGTATTTTAATCTAAAAAATATGTGAAAATTTATTGAATTTTTTTTAATTTTTTGTATGATTGTTGATGGTGCACAAAATGTGTTTATGCACTACCTGTCAAGTATTTAATGCAATAATTAGAAGGAGGCTCAACACAAGAAAACACAAATTAAGTGATTCAATCAGGATGACCTACTCCACAATAAAGGGCTACAGTGCCCTAAGTATTTTATTACTCAAGGAGTATAGAGTGATCAAATGTAAGTGATACCCCCTTTGTGTACGTAGGCTTACAATTTATAGGTGTCTCCTAATAGATTGAGGTATCATTCTCGTAATAAGTTAGGCAGTTTGGTGGAGGTAGCACCATTCTCATAATAGGCGAGGCAATTATGTGGACGTTGTGACATGCACTCGATGATTGTGTCCCACGAAGATCTCCTCGTATGTTAATTGTGGACTAAGTCTCTCAAGATGGTGAGGCTGATCTGACTAAGCTTCTTTGATCCTATGCTAGGCTTGACCTATATATTTGAGTTGGGTCTAGTCTGCATTTCTAAACTAGGCCTCTAAGCTGGGCCTGGTCTGGTCCTCGTGGAGGCGGCATACCACTCCCTGGTAGAAACTTGGTCTCCTTGGATTTCTCTAATTCCACATGGGTTGGAAAATAGAGAATGAGGTGATAGGTGGATGGCGGCACCCCTTTTAGGGTGTTGAGTGTAGGATGCCCTAAGATGATGTTATAGGTTGACGGTAGTCCAACACTAAGAAATTTACCATTATGGTGGAGCTTCTCAGTGTTATACCCATAGTGACTAGTAGAGTGATGGAGTCTAAGGGGTACACCTTGCCTCTCCTTGCCAAGAAGAAGGTTGTCGTATGCTTCTACGAATAGGATCTCGATGAAACTGCCATTGTCCACAAGGATCTTTCTTACTTGGTAGTTGACGAGCATCATGGGTTATAGCCTCTCCATGTCAAGACAAAGGTTGGCATATGCTTCTGCGAACAGGATGTCGGTGGAGCTACCACTGTCCACAAGGATCCTTCTTACTTAAAAGTTAGCGACCGTCATGGTTAGTACCAACAGGTCCTCATGGGGGTGCTGGATCCTCTCCAAGTCTTTGTTTGAGAAGGAGATAACCTCTCCATCTCCCTACCTGTGAGACTTCAATTGGCGTAGGTCATTCGTGTGCCTAGCCTATTTGGCGTGTGCCTTATTGACTAAGTTGGAGTCACCTCCTCCTCCAAGCCCTCCGAAGATCGCCTAGATTTCTCTTAGGGGTTGTTGGTTCTCTCTCTCAGTTATGACCTGGTGGTTGGGCCTGGCCTCTACCTACCACGTATTACTACAATTGGCAACATTGTATGAGATCCTCAATCTGTCTCTTGAGTTCAAAGTAGTCATCAGTGTCGTGGCCATGGTTGCAGTAGAAGCGATAATACTTGTTCAAGTTCTTACGATTTGGGGGAGACTTCATTTTTTTCAGCCAACACATCGTAGGGTTGTCCTGAATCCAAAGCAAAATATGCTCAACTAAGACCTTGAGCGGCGTGAAGGCCTACCGCTCCCTCTAAGGGGCAAGGCCCAGGTGGTCTTTGGCTAGTACCCTTTCTGTCTTACCCTTTTTGTTCCCAATCTCCTTTTTTGTCTTCTCGGCCTCTCTACTGTCTCTTCTCCCCTCCACGTGAGCACTCACCTCGCTTGGCCTTGGTGACTTCCTCAATATTCATATATTTTATGGGCCTTTTGATAGTAATTCTGGTGTGCTCTTTGACAGCTTCTTCAAAATTGAGAATATAAAGCTGGATGAGTACAGGCATGCGATAAATGCAGCCATGGTGACTTTGTTATCTAGCTCTTTAATCTAGAAAGCCTCCCCATTAAAACGAGTGAGGTAACTTCTTAGGCTTTCATCCTAATCTTACTTGATGCTGAGTAAGTGGGTAACAGACTTTTTGAAGTTGGCGTCTGACTTGATCCGAAATGTGTACACCCAAGTGGAGGCGATCAAGTTGTAGTAATAATTTGGTTAAGTCCAGAGTTGAATCCACAGGGAACTATGATTAGAGTTTTGAAGTAGCAGTGATAGAGACCAAGTAATTGGAAACCTTGAGAGTTTGAAGTTATGGGATTTCCTGAATATAATGTAAAATTCTTTTCAAGAGTTTTCTAGACAAAATATAAGATAGATTCAAATGTAAACAGTCACCCTTTAGTTCGAGGATCAGAACTTGTAGTTAATCATCCGGTTTATTATATTTGTATTTTATAACTCAATTAACTCCCGTGTCAACAACAAGTTAATCGAAAGATAAAGATGGACTGTGAGAATTAAACACATGGTTCCGATGACTTTCTAGAAGTTTACAAGAATTGTTGAGACTCAATCCTTCTACAAACAAGCAAGTATTTCTNACGGTCAAGTTGTAATAATAATCCAGTTAAGTCCGGAGTCGAATCCACAGGGAACTATGATTAGAGTTTTGAAGTAGCAGTGATAGAGACCAAGTAATTGGAAACCTTGAGAGTTTGAAGTTATGGGATTTCCTGAATATAATGTAAAATTCTTTTCAAGAGTTTTCTAGACAAAATATAAGATAGATTCAAATGTAAACAGTCACCCTTTAGTTCGAGGATCAGAACTTGTAGTTAATCATCCGGTTTATTATATTTGTATTTTATAACTCAATTAACTCCCGTGTCAACAACAAGTTAATCGAAAGATAAAGATGGACTGTGAGAATTAAACACATGGTTCCGATGACTTTCTAGAAGTTTACAAGAATTGTTGAGACTCAATCCTTCTACAAACAAGCAAGTATTTCTACAAGGCATCCAACCGTGGCATTAATGTTCCATTCTTTAGATAAAGCACAATAATGGTGAAGATTGAAATGTTGTCATGAAGATCTAGTCGGGGTACTTGCCTTCAACCAACGAGTTTTTCTATGGAAGAGTCATCCGTGACATAGAGAGAACCCATGGTTATACGAAGTACCTTAGCTTTGCTAGATGCATTCAATCATTAAATAAGCAAGTGAAATATAAAGTATTAAAGCATACAAGAAATACACAAATATAACTTTCGGATAATTTATACATATTCATCACCTCTTACTAAAGAGTGAATGAGGAACTACTCACTCTTCATGGCTTGGGTAAAGCTAGAAAAGTGAGTGATGCTCATCCCTCCAAGTAGAGAACTTACAAGGTAAAGTATAATAAGCGAGGAGCCGATCTTCGACGAAGAATGAGTGAATCACATTCCACCCTTCATGGCTTTGGTAAAACTTTATAAAAGTGGAAGAGTTTCACTCCTCTAAGAAAGAAGGAAGCTCAAGCAATGAAAATGAAAGACAGTAAATGAAAGTAAAAGAAAGCTAGACACTTTTGGAGGGTTTTCACCACAACCAAAAGATGATCTATCTCCCTCGATACAAGTAAATATAAGACTAAGTCTAAGACTAACTATATGAGTGGGAGTCTAAGCCTCCATCTAGCTCTTGACTAGTTCTTGGTGTAGTCTAAGCCTTACAAACCAAGTGTTCTAGTCTTTTACAAGAACTATCTCTTCTTCAAAGGCTCCCCCAAGGGGAGTATTTATAGGCAAGGAGGAGTAGGGAGACAAGAGAGTGTGAAAGAATAGTGTATGCCGCCCAAGTCCAAGTGAAAAGCCAACTACTCTGTAGCCTGCCTATGGAGAACGTTTGAACGTGATCTGGCATTCGAACGTTGTTTCTATTTTTGCTTTATGGGTGTTCGAACATTGTCTGACATTTGAACGTTGTCTCCTGTCTTTGCTTTATGGGGGTTCGAACACCAGATGGGGCCTAATCTTCTCATTTAAGTGGCCTGTGGTGTGACGCCCCAAAAATCGGGGGTCCTGTTGATCACCCATCAACCTGCAGAATACCTGTGGAGATCGTATAACTTGATACCATACTATTGTGTCCCATTTACCAAGATCCATAATTTAACAAAATCAGGCGGAGTCTCCTTTATACGAAGAGCTCCACCTAAGATACAACCTGTATACCATACAATCATATGACCCATTCAAGGTCCAACATACCACGTTGACCACACCCGGTCCATTTATCCATACTCCCACATCATAAAGTTATGCATTAACATAGTTAATAAAAGTTCAAGGTTACAATTCTTTTACATATATTACATGTCAAACATATTTTGAACAAAAGTTTACAAAAAAGTCATGGTTAAAGGCCACGTGTTGGCCCCTCTTCACCCTTGAGGCCCCGAATAAAAGTCCTTTACCGGTGTGCACCCTGCACCTGAAATGTTTCTCATATAGGGTGAGCCAATGCCCAGTAGAATATTTCCTATAGAGGCTACTCCTCATCCTAAGTGCATATGAAATGTGCACATGCAACAAATAACCATATTTTTCATTCCAAATAAAAATAATGCATTCAATATTGGAACATGATAATGTCATGCCATGAAATGAGATGAGACTCACTCATGCATCTACTCCCGAGTCCACATCGACTCCCACCATACAATGCGATGCATATGTGTAAAACATTTGTCTTTGATGGAATACATCTAAAGATCACCTTTTGAAAAATGCAATCCATGTTTTATAAAACCCATTCATTCTTGAATGTTTCCCATCAAATGAATATATTTTAAAACAAATCCATGTGTCTTTGTTGGGTAGCGGATTTTTGGTGTCGCACCACCGGCTCCGCATACCGATACACTTTTTGGACTTTCACCGTCGGAGTGTATGAATCAGTGACCAGGTTTTTCACTCGAGGGAGTGTCTAGCCCTACTTGCTGTACCCGACACATGTTTTTCTTGCGACTCTGTTGAACCTTGGTCCAACAGTACCGAGCCCAAGTTTTTCATGCAACCATGCAACCGCGTGACTCAATAAGATGTTCCATCCTACTTTCCCGAGCCCACCACCAACCACCAAGGATGATGATTGACTAACCATGCAACCACACACCCATGCTCATGGTTATGGATGTATTTATCCCGTGCACATGCAATGTAATGCATCACTGCAAACTACTGCTATGTTCAATATGTAATGAATGTCATATGAATAATTTCAACATATTTCATGATCAATTATATTCAAACATATAAATTTGATGATCATCATAATGCTAACATATCGTTAAGCATACATCAACATAACATTACAATTGTAAATCACATCATAAGCATGTAAGTACTTAGAGTGAGCCAAAATTATGAATAATGTTGATATTTGGATGTTGCAAGTATTTATAGCATAAATGAAGTATTTTAGAACCTTGAAACTATCTTGGATGTGTGGTGAAGGTATGACCACATTACATGAGAATTTGGAGGCTTAGAAGTTAAGAAATCAAAGAGGTATTGGTGTTTGGTAACAAAGGTACCAGCACTAGCTCCCTCTTGTGGAAATACCTCTGTTTGTCTCCATTTTGACCATGATCCACTCAGAATCTGGAATAGTTCAAAACACAAAAGTTGTAGATCTAGATGTCTTCTGTATTGTGTCAACATTTTAGCTCAATCCCACGGTTGGATCAAAAGTGATGATGATTCTACGAGAATTGGTCCGGAGCAGAAAAGTGTACCGGCTTTTCTTCACCCAATTTCTATATCCATTGCAAATCCTTTCTTACAATATTTATTTAGCACATTTAGGCACCCTTTTCCCACATTTAACATACACTAATGGTGCATTCAACAAAATAATTTATTTCAAGTCATCCCAACCATCCTCAATACCCCTTTTTAACTAAACCATCAATTTCAAACTAGAAATTGATTATATCTTTTTTACACCAACTCCATAACCATAGGCAAGTGAATTACATAGTTCCATATGCCCGCCATTTTTCCATCCAACCAACTATGGTAGGAAAATTTTAAAATACACAAAACAATCCATGTAAACCCAATTTTCTAAGAGTTTACACTAATAGCTTCCACATATCAAATGTGAGCTAAAACTTGATTTTTCTTCCTTCTCTTTTAATCTCCCTCACTTTAGGTTTCCAACAAGCAAGAACAAACACACACACACACACACACTGATTTATGAGTTAAACACACTCACTTTGGTGAAGGTATGGCCACATTACATGAGGATTTGGAAGAAGTTAAGACATCAAAGAGGTATTGGTGTTTGGTAACAAAGGTACCAGCACTAGCTTTCTCTGGTGGAAGTACCTCTATTTTTCTCCATTTTGACCATGATCCACTCAGAATCTGGAATAGTGAAAAGCATGAAACTTTTAGATTTAGATGGCTTCTGTATTGTTTCAAAATTTCAGCTTTATCCAACGGTTGGATCAACAGGTATGACAATTCTATGACAACTGGTCCGGAGCAGAAAACTATATCCATTGCAAATCCTTTCTTACAAGATTTATTTAGCACATTTAGGCACCCTTTTCCCACACTTAACATACACTAATGGTGCATTCAACAAGATAATTTATCTCAAGTCATGCCACCCATCCTCAATACCCCTTTTTAACTAAACCATCAATTTCAAACTAGAAATTGATTATATCCTTTCTACACCAACTCCATAACCATAGGCAAGTGAATTACATAGTTCCATATGCCTACCATTTTTCCATCCAACCAACTATGGTAGGAAAATTTTAAAATACACAAAACAATCCATGTAAACCCAATTTTTCAAGAGTTTACACTAATAGCTTCCACATATCAAATGTGAGCTAAAACTTGATTTTTCTTCCTTCTCTTTTAATCTCCCTCACTTTAGGCTTCCAACAAGCAAGAACACACACACACACACACTGATTTATGAGTTAAACACACTCACTTTGGTGAAGGTATGGCCACATTACATGAGGATTTGGAGGAAGTTAAGACATCAAAGAGGTATTGGTGTTTGGTAACAAAGGTACCAGCACTAGCTCCCTCTTGTGGAAATACCTCTGTTTTTCTCCATTTTGACCATGATCCACTCAGAATCTGGAATAGTTCAAAACACAAAAGTTGTAGATCTAGATGTCTTCTGTATTGTGTCAACATTTTAGCTCAATCCCACGGTTGGATCAAAAGTGATGATGATTCTACGAGAATTGGTCCGGAGCAGAAAAGTGTACCGGCTTTTCTTCACCCAATTTCTATATCCATTGCAAATCCTTTCTTACAAGATTTATTTAGCACATTTAGGCACCCTTTTCCCACACTTAACATACACTAATGGTGTATTCAACAAGATAATTTATCTCAAGTCATGTCACTCATCCTCAATACCCTTTTTTAACTAAACCATCAATTTCAAACTAGAAATTGATTATATCCTTTCTACACCAACTCCATAACCATAGGCAAGTGAATTACATAGTTCCATATGCCCGCCATTTTTCCATCCAACCAACTATGGTAGGAAAATTTTAAAATACACAAAACAATCCATGTAAACCCAATTTTCTAAGAGTTTACACTAATAGCTTCCACATATCAAATGTGAGCTAAAACTTGATTTTTCTTCCTTCTCTTTTAATCTCCCTCACTTTAGGTTTCCAACAAGCAAGAACACACACACACACACACACATATTTATGAGTTAAACACACTCACTTTGGTGAAGGTATGGCCACATTACATGAGGATTTGGAGGAAGTTAAGACATCAAAGAGGTATTGGTGTTTGGTAACAAAGGTACCAGCACTAGCTCCCTCTTGTGGAAATACCTCTGTTTTTCTCCATTTTGACCGTGATCCACTCAGAATCTGGAAATGTTCAAAACACAAAAGTTGTAGATCTAGATGTCTTCTGAATTGTGTCAACATTTTAGCTCAATCCAACGGTTGGATCAAAAGTGATGATGATTCTACGAGAATTGGTCCGGAGCAGAAAAGTGTACCGGCTTTTCTTCACCCAATTTCTATATCCATTGCAAATCCTTTCTTACAATATTTATTTAGCACATTTAGGCACCCTTTTCCCACATTTAACATACACTAATGGTGCATTCAACAAAATAATTTATTTCAAGTCATCCCACCCATCCTCAATACCCCTTTTTAACTAAACCATCAATTTCAAACTAGAAATTGATTATATCCTTTCTACACCAACTCCATAACCATAGGCAGGTGACTTACATAGTTCCATATGCCTACCATTTTTCCATCCAACCAAATATGGTAGGAAAATTTTAAAATACACAAAACAATCCATGTAAACCCAATTTTTCAAGAGTTTACACTAATAGCTTCCACATATCAAATGTGAGCTAAAACTTGGTTTTTCTTCCTTCTCTTTTAATCTCCCTCACTTTAGGTTTCCAACAAGCAAGAACACACACACACACACATTGATGTATGAGTTAAACACACTCACTTTTCTACATATTAAAGCACACATAACTTCCATCCAAGAAATTATACAAGTACTTCCACATAGCAAAACAAAGTAAGACTTGAATCAAACCCATTCTACACCTACTTCCTCAAGGCATAAAATAACATTTGCTATTTAATCACAATTCACAACACACATGTTATACATAGCTCATGCTACTAACACATTCAATTTTCAAGGGATTTCACAAGTGATTTCCACATATCACATACAATTAGAAATTGACCTAAGCCATTTCTACACCCTTTTTCATTCCCATTTTATCTATTTCACATGCATAGGTAAGTGATATATATATATACTCTTTAATAACCTACACATTTCACATACACTATAGGCAGGAAATGAACCAAGGTAGGAAAACCCTTACCTCTTTGAAGTGTGGAGACTTCAAAAACACCAAAATAAGCCCCAAGTTCTTGATTTCCCAAAAATTTGCCTTTGAATCTTCGGTAAAAATCGTTGTTTTTGGTATAGACACATAGCTCTTGACGAGAGGAGCATCTTTAGTTCTTGGCTTGTGTTGATTCGAGCACCGTAGTGCTGTAGATCGTAGAGAGAAGGTGAGTTTCTCTTCTTTTTCCCTCTCTTGCTCTCTCTTTTCTTTTAACGTGAAGACCAGCCGAAAATGGTGGGGAAGAAGTTTGATTTCTTGCCCTTTTTATAGTCCTAAAATCCTTGGTTCACAATACGCCACACAGCCCATTCTTTCCTGGTCCATTTTAACCCCGAAAAGATTAAATTTTATCCCGGTTTAAGTTTAAAATATTTTTATTTTAAATTACCTCAAATTATTTCCCAAATTTTAAAATTTTTTCCAAAATCCCATTTTTTGGGTCACCCGAGACTCAACCGCCTTGAAAAACGTAAAAAATCTAACTATCTCGGAATTCGATGAAATTTGATAGGGTAACTAAATTTGCGAGACCAATCCAATGGTGGAGTTTGTTTCGTCATCCGCGTTCCAAAAAATTTCAGGTTTTTGACCCGTACTGTAATGACAAAATTACCGTTTTGCCCTTATTTTCAAAAGTTTAAATTTACTGGGTTTTACTTGTGGTCTTCCGTGGAAACCTATTTCCACTCTCCATGCACATTTTGGTACTTTGCACTCAACAGTCTGGTCTTCAATCAACTCAAGTGGACGTTCAAACGTGAGTTGGCGTTTGAACTTGGTACACAAGTATCTCAGGGTCTTCCTTCTTGGCTGCAACACGTCATATCTCAGTAGTCTAGTCTTCAATCAATTCAAGTTGATGTTCGAACGTGAGTTGACATTTGAACGTTCTTTGCTTGGTCCAATCTTTTCCAGTTTTGCTTCAGAATATGCTGGTATTGCATGAAAGTCTAATATTCATTGCCTTTAATCCCTTGTACAATTTGTGCCCTGAAATTGTCATCATTTAAATATCATCAAAGTATAATTAGTCTTAAAAGGGAGTAGTAAATTGCTAATTTTAACTACTATTCACACACCCGAACCTAAATATTGCTAGTCTCTAGTTATACAACAACAATGGAATGTAAATCTATTTCTAATGCCTTTTTCGTAGGTCATCTGGTTGCATTTAGCTTCTGCAACAAGCTGTTGAACCACTAGGTTTACCCTAGTGGACGAGTGCTGTCTCGTGAGGGTTTTTAGTGAAACTACCCACAAACTTCAGTCGAATAGATGTGTATGTGAGTTTGTTGATTAAAGTGAATTAGCATCTTGGTCATTGGGACACTCAACCCTCAATCTTGACATATATTTTGTATGCTCTATTTTCATTGGTACTTACTCTATGCAAAAATTGGCACCCATCACATTGGCATTTGGAATTCCCCGAGTAGTGGGAATGATCATTCTAGAAACAAGAATTGTTACATAAAAAATATTCCATTTTACCACCTTCCATGGTTAGCTTCAATTTCACAAACCTCTCTTAGAAGTGCCCGCAGCAAAAATTCGCTCATATTATAGTGACTTGTCTCTCAAAGGGCATGTGATCAGAAGATGGCCAGTTGAAGAATCTCATGCACAGTTAGAAAGGGAGTGAAAGTTTTAAGAAAGTAAACTAATCATGTTCTTGGCATAATCTCATGGAAGAATATCGATGCGAATAAAGATATACTAGTTAACATACCCCACTTGTAGTCGACAACACACATGTATCAGGCTTGAGATCAATTAGGGCTTTGTAAAGGTTGTAATGTGGCCAGAGGTCAGTGGCTAACGAAATGATGTTAGTGGTATTCAAAGGCTATCTTTTCCTCATATAGTGTAGCACATCTCTTTCTTGTTTGTCTATCTTTTGCCAAGAAATTGTATTTATTTCTTTCATTTTTCTCATTTTTCACTTTTTTGGCAATTCCCTATCTATTTGTCTCTTTTCTTTTTCAGTTGTTTCCACCGATTTTTCTTTTATTGAATAGTGACTGCCATTGTCTTTTCTATTTCTCTTGTTTTTCTATATCATACTGATTTATGAGAGGGTGTAAGAAAATTAGATAGCAAGGTATGTCTAGTGTATTCTCCTGTGGCTTGGTTATCATATGGGTTTTTCAAAAAAGAATTTTTTTTATTTGAAGGCTCAAGCATGACTAACTAGGGATATTCTTTTAAAAGAAATGACTAAGGCTCAAAGTCAAATCAAAGATGACCTATCCTTTTTCAAGTACGTGCACATGTATGTGTCGTATGCAAGGATAATAAGATTATTAACAAAAAATTGGAAGTGAAATAGCTTACTTTGAGTAAATGTCGATATCCTCTTGATTAGCACAAAAACATTGCACATACCATGTGCTAATCATCTCTTTTTCACTTGCTTTTGGGGATTGACTGTTTAGAAGNTGTTTTTGGTATAGACACATAGCTCTTGACGAGAGGAGCATCTTTAGTTCTTGGCTTGTGTTGATTCGAGCACCGTAGTGCTGTAGATCGTAGAGAGAAGGTGAGTTTCTCTTCTTTTTCCCTCTCTTGCTCTCTCTTTTCTTTTAACGTGAAGACCAGCCGAAAATGGTGGGGAAGAAGTTTGATTTCTTGCCCTTTTTATAGTCCTAAAATCCTTGGTTCACAATACGCCACACAGCCCATTCTTTCCTGGTCCATTTTAACCCCGAAAAGATTAAATTTTATCCCGGTTTAAGTTTAAAATATTTTTATTTTAAATTACCTCAAATTATTTCCCAAATTTTAAAATTTTTTCCAAAATCCCATTTTTTGGGTCACCCGAGACTCAACCGCCTTGAAAAACGTAAAAAATCTAACTATCTCGGAATTCGATGAAATTTGATAGGGTAACTAAATTTGCGAGACCAATCCAATGGTGGAGTTTGTTTCGTCATCCGCGTTCCAAAAAATTTCAGGTTTTTGACCCGTACTGTAATGACAAAATTACCGTTTTGCCCTTATTTTCAAAAGTTTAAATTTACTGGGTTTTACTTGTGGTCTTCCGTGGAAACCTATTTCCACTCTCCATGCACATTTTGGTACTTTGCACTCAACAGTCTGGTCTTCAATCAACTCAAGTGGACGTTCAAACGTGAGTTGGCGTTTGAACTTGGTACACAAGTATCTCAGGGTCTTCCTTCTTGGCTGCAACACGTCATATCTCAGTAGTCTAGTCTTCAATCAATTCAAGTTGATGTTCGAACGTGAGTTGACATTTGAACGTTCTTTGCTTGGTCCAATCTTTTCCAGTTTTGCTTCAGAATATGCTGGTATTGCATGAAAGTCTAATATTCATTGCCTTTAATCCCTTGTACAATTTGTGCCCTGAAATTGTCATCATTTAAATATCATCAAAGTATAATTAGTCTTAAAAGGGAGTAGTAAATTGCTAATTTTAACTACTATTCACACACCCGAACCTAAATATTGCTAGTCTCTAGTTATACAACAACAATGGAATGTAAATCTATTTCTAATGCCTTTTTCGTAGGTCATCTGGTTGCATTTAGCTTCTGCAACAAGCTGTTGAACCACTAGGTTTACCCTAGTGGACGAGTGCTGTCTCGTGAGGGTTTTTAGTGAAACTACCCACAAACTTCAGTCGAATAGATGTGTATGTGAGTTTGTTGATTAAAGTGAATTAGCATCTTGGTCATTGGGACACTCAACCCTCAATCTTGACATATATTTTGTATGCTCTATTTTCATTGGTACTTACTCTATGCAAAAATTGGCACCCATCACATTGGCATTTGGAATTCCCCGAGTAGTGGGAATGATCATTCTAGAAACAAGAATTGTTACATAAAAAATATTCCATTTTACCACCTTCCATGGTTAGCTTCAATTTCACAAACCTCTCTTAGAAGTGCCCGCAGCAAAAATTCGCTCATATTATAGTGACTTGTCTCTCAAAGGGCATGTGATCAGAAGATGGCCAGTTGAAGAATCTCATGCACAGTTAGAAAGGGAGTGAAAGTTTTAAGAAAGTAAACTAATCATGTTCTTGGCATAATCTCATGGAAGAATATCGATGCGAATAAAGATATACTAGTTAACATACCCCACTTGTAGTCGACAACACACATGTATCAGGCTTGAGATCAATTAGGGCTTTGTAAAGGTTGTAATGTGGCCAGAGGTCAGTGGCTAACGAAATGATGTTAGTGGTATTCAAAGGCTATCTTTTCCTCATATAGTGTAGCACATCTCTTTCTTGTTTGTCTATCTTTTGCCAAGAAATTGTATTTATTTCTTTCATTTTTCTCATTTTTCACTTTTTTGGCAATTCCCTATCTATTTGTCTCTTTTCTTTTTCAGTTGTTTCCACCGATTTTTCTTTTATTGAATAGTGACTGCCATTGTCTTTTCTATTTCTCTTGTTTTTCTATATCATACTGATTTATGAGAGGGTGTAAGAAAATTAGATAGCAAGGTATGTCTAGTGTATTCTCCTGTGGCTTGGTTATCATATGGGTTTTTCAAAAAAGAATTTTTTTTATTTGAAGGCTCAAGCATGACTAACTAGGGATATTCTTTTAAAAGAAATGACTAAGGCTCAAAGTCAAATCAAAGATGACCTATCCTTTTTCAAGTACGTGCACATGTATGTGTCGTATGCAAGGATAATAAGATTATTAACAAAAAATTGGAAGTGAAATAGCTTACTTTGAGTAAATGTCGATATCCTCTTGATTAGCACAAAAACATTGCACATACCATGTGCTAATCATCTCTTTTTCACTTGCTTTTGGGGATTGACTGTTTAGAAGTGCACTACGTGAGCTATTAACGAAGATATTTGATCTTTGTAGGAAAAGATGTGATAAATAATGCTTCTTAAGGCCTTCCCAAATATGTTAAGGTGAATGAGGATGAAAGGATGGCCTGTGAATAGCTCAGGAAATCACAAAATCAATAAATCAGAAAATTAGGCAAATTGTACCGGTACGCTTAGGCCTCGGGAGTTTGATGTACTGGTACACTTTGCTGAATCTGCCCAAATTCTGCAAATCATCCTCTGCTGCTTTGAGGGTCCCACCATCATATCTCCCACATTTCTCTAACACATCCACAACATTGTTCATCCTTTTCACACCTCTTTTTTGAGCCATGGTGATAAATGAGAATAGAGGAGAGAGAGTTGCTGTGTGTGCAGATAGGGGTCTGCACTTCCCTGTCCAGCCTATTCTTGGTTGCAACCTATGGATGGAAATCACATCACTCAGCCGGGAGAGAAGACTATGGACGTTTTTGGGGGGAAATGACTCTATTCTTCAGCATTCCATACATTACACAGAGATAATAGAGAGAAAGTCTAGAGAAGATGATGAATAATGTTCTAGAGAGATAAATTAAGATTTTTATNTCGTCATCCGCGTTCCAAAAAATTTCAGGTTTTTGACCCGTACTGTAATGACAAAATTACCGTTTTGCCCTTATTTTCAAAAGTTTAAATTTACTGGGTTTTACTTGTGGTCTTCCGTGGAAACCTATTTCCACTCTCCATGCACATTTTGGTACTTTGCACTCAACAGTCTGGTCTTCAATCAACTCAAGTGGACGTTCAAACGTGAGTTGGCGTTTGAACTTGGTACACAAGTATCTCAGGGTCTTCCTTCTTGGCTGCAACACGTCATATCTCAGTAGTCTAGTCTTCAATCAATTCAAGTTGATGTTCGAACGTGAGTTGACATTTGAACGTTCTTTGCTTGGTCCAATCTTTTCCAGTTTTGCTTCAGAATATGCTGGTATTGCATGAAAGTCTAATATTCATTGCCTTTAATCCCTTGTACAATTTGTGCCCTGAAATTGTCATCATTTAAATATCATCAAAGTATAATTAGTCTTAAAAGGGAGTAGTAAATTGCTAATTTTAACTACTATTCACACACCCGAACCTAAATATTGCTAGTCTCTAGTTATACAACAACAATGGAATGTAAATCTATTTCTAANACTAAGGCTCAAAGTCAAATCAAAGATGACCTATCCTTTTTCAAGTACGTGCACATGTATGTGTCGTATGCAAGGATAATAAGATTATTAACAAAAAATTGGAAGTGAAATAGCTTACTTTGAGTAAATGTCGATATCCTCTTGATTAGCACAAAAACATTGCACATACCATGTGCTAATCATCTCTTTTTCACTTGCTTTTGGGGATTGACTGTTTAGAAGTGCACTACGTGAGCTATTAACGAAGATATTTGATCTTTGTAGGAAAAGATGTGATAAATAATGCTTCTTAAGGCCTTCCCAAATATGTTAAGGTGAATGAGGATGAAAGGATGGCCTGTGAATAGCTCAGGAAATCACAAAATCAATAAATCAGAAAATTAGGCAAATTGTACCGGTACGCTTAGGCCTCGGGAGTTTGATGTACTGGTACACTTTGCTGAATCTGCCCAAATTCTGCAAATCATCCTCTGCTGCTTTGAGGGTCCCACCATCATATCTCCCACATTTCTCTAACACATCCACAACATTGTTCATCCTTTTCACACCTCTTTTTTGAGCCATGGTGATAAATGAGAATAGAGGAGAGAGAGTTGCTGTGTGTGCAGATAGGGGTCTGCACTTCCCTGTCCAGCCTATTCTTGGTTGCAACCTATGGATGGAAATCACATCACTCAGCCGGGAGAGAAGACTATGGACGTTTTTGGGGGGAAATGACTCTATTCTTCAGCATTCCATACATTACACAGAGATAATAGAGAGAAAGTCTAGAGAAGATGATGAATAATGTTCTAGAGAGATAAATTAAGATTTTTATATTTTCTTCAATACATTGTCTTGTAATCTCCTATAAGAATCTTTAGAGCTTCATTGAATGCCATTAATGCTAGTTCGTACAAGTTCATTACAAGTTTAACTCCCTTTTAAAGCTTCACCATTAATGCATTTATGTTCTTCATTTCTTCTTAGCTATAAAATGGGTTTCATTGCTTTCACTCATAGCTTATGTTTGCTTGCATTTAGTTACTTAAGAACTTCATTCCTTTGCAATGCATTCTCATTTCCTTGTTAATTTCATCCCAAGCATGAGTAGCTAAATCCTTTAGTTGGCAAAACTAAGGGGAACCTCCACTTGGGGATGCCATTTCAACGCATTCTCATCCCTTCTTTCAGAGTTCAATGGTTTGGTTTGACTGGGTTAAGGGTAGATAAGTTGGTGAGTCTTTGATATTTTGTAAGCGTAGTCACGGTTTATGCTTAGATACTCACCCATCTTATCCTTAACTTCCCACAAATCAATTGAACATTTATACTCTATTGGAGAAAGGATTCGAGTTGAGATGGCATCCCTATTGGAGTGACCTATTGGATTAGCCAACGTTTGTTTCTCATTTCATTGNGGAATGTAAATCTATTTCTAATGCCTTTTTCGTAGGTCATCTGGTTGCATTTAGCTTCTGCAACAAGCTGTTGAACCACTAGGTTTACCCTAGTGGACGAGTGCTGTCTCGTGAGGGTTTTTAGTGAAACTACCCACAAACTTCAGTCGAATAGATGTGTATGTGAGTTTGTTGATTAAAGTGAATTAGCATCTTGGTCATTGGGACACTCAACCCTCAATCTTGACATATATTTTGTATGCTCTATTTTCATTGGTACTTACTCTATGCAAAAATTGGCACCCATCACATTGGCATTTGGAATTCCCCGAGTAGTGGGAATGATCATTCTAGAAACAAGAATTGTTACATAAAAAATATTCCATTTTACCACCTTCCATGGTTAGCTTCAATTTCACAAACCTCTCTTAGAAGTGCCCGCAGCAAAAATTCGCTCATATTATAGTGACTTGTCTCTCAAAGGGCATGTGATCAGAAGATGGCCAGTTGAAGAATCTCATGCACAGTTAGAAAGGGAGTGAAAGTTTTAAGAAAGTAAACTAATCATGTTCTTGGCATAATCTCATGGAAGAATATCGATGCGAATAAAGATATACTAGTTAACATACCCCACTTGTAGTCGACAACACACATGTATCAGGCTTGAGATCAATTAGGGCTTTGTAAAGGTTGTAATGTGGCCAGAGGTCAGTGGCTAACGAAATGATGTTAGTGGTATTCAAAGGCTATCTTTTCCTCATATAGTGTAGCACATCTCTTTCTTGTTTGTCTATCTTTTGCCAAGAAATTGTATTTATTTCTTTCATTTTTCTCATTTTTCACTTTTTTGGCAATTCCCTATCTATTTGTCTCTTTTCTTTTTCAGTTGTTTCCACCGATTTTTCTTTTATTGAATAGTGACTGCCATTGTCTTTTCTATTTCTCTTGTTTTTCTATATCATACTGATTTATGAGAGGGTGTAAGAAAATTAGATAGCAAGGTATGTCTAGTGTATTCTCCTGTGGCTTGGTTATCATATGGGTTTTTCAAAAAAGAATTTTTTTTATTTGAAGGCTCAAGCATGACTAACTAGGGATATTCTTTTAAAAGAAATGACTAAGGCTCAAAGTCAAATCAAAGATGACCTATCCTTTTTCAAGTACGTGCACATGTATGTGTCGTATGCAAGGATAATAAGATTATTAACAAAAAATTGGAAGTGAAATAGCTTACTTTGAGTAAATGTCGATATCCTCTTGATTAGCACAAAAACATTGCACATACCATGTGCTAATCATCTCTTTTTCACTTGCTTTTGGGGATTGACTGTTTAGAAGTGCACTACGTGAGCTATTAACGAAGATATTTGATCTTTGTAGGAAAAGATGTGATAAATAATGCTTCTTAAGGCCTTCCCAAATATGTTAAGGTGAATGAGGATGAAAGGATGGCCTGTGAATAGCTCAGGAAATCACAAAATCAATAAATCAGAAAATTAGGCAAATTGTACCGGTACGCTTAGGCCTCGGGAGTTTGATGTACTGGTACACTTTGCTGAATCTGCCCAAATTCTGCAAATCATCCTCTGCTGCTTTGAGGGTCCCACCATCATATCTCCCACATTTCTCTAACACATCCACAACATTGTTCATCCTTTTCACACCTCTTTTTTGAGCCATGGTGATAAATGAGAATAGAGGAGAGAGAGTTGCTGTGTGTGCAGATAGGGGTCTGCACTTCCCTGTCCAGCCTATTCTTGGTTGCAACCTATGGATGGAAATCACATCACTCAGCCGGGAGAGAAGACTATGGACGTTTTTGGGGGGAAATGACTCTATTCTTCAGCATTCCATACATTACACAGAGATAATAGAGAGAAAGTCTAGAGAAGATGATGAATAATGTTCTAGAGAGATAAATTAAGATTTTTATATTTTCTTCAATACATTGTCTTGTAATCTCCTATAAGAATCTTTAGAGCTTCATTGAATGCCATTAATGCTAGTTCGTACAAGTTCATTACAAGTTTAACTCCCTTTTAAAGCTTCACCATTAATGCATTTATGTTCTTCATTTCTTCTTAGCTATAAAATGGGTTTCATTGCTTTCACTCATAGCTTATGTTTGCTTGCATTTAGTTACTTAAGAACTTCATTCCTTTGCAATGCATTCTCATTTCCTTGTTAATTTCATCCCAAGCATGAGTAGCTAAATCCTTTAGTTGGCAAAACTAAGGGGAACCTCCACTTGGGGATGCCATTTCAACGCATTCTCATCCCTTCTTTCAGAGTTCAATGGTTTGGTTTGACTGGGTTAAGGGTAGATAAGTTGGTGAGTCTTTGATATTTTGTAAGCGTAGTCACGGTTTATGCTTAGATACTCACCCATCTTATCCTTAACTTCCCACAAATCAATTGAACATTTATACTCTATTGGAGAAAGGATTCGAGTTGAGATGGCATCCCTATTGGAGTGACCTATTGGATTAGCCAACGTTTGTTTCTCATTTCATTGTCACCAAAACACACTTCACCAAACAACTTTCAACAACAAAAGATTTTACACTTCCTTTCACCCAAAAATCACCTTCTCTTTGGTTCACATCCTTCCCCATAGAAATGACCTTGGAATACTTTTTCAAGTAAAACAGGACACTCAAAAGACTCCTTGCGCTTGGGTAGCACTTCTGTTCACACGCACACACATTTTTGTTCCTACACATAATACATTTCCACCATCCTATTTTCCCATCTCCTTGCCCTTTCGTTTGACACTACTTAAAGGGAGAGTGACATTTCCCTCCATCCATATAAAATAAATTTTGAGGGATGATATTTAGGGGTTAGGAATAACAAGAAAAATAATCAAGCATTTTTGGCGTTGTTGCCGGGAAAGCAAGTGTCAAATTGAGAAGGTGATTTCTAGATCACAAAGGTAAGTCCCGCGATCATCATCATGGAATGAGGTATGTTGTTCCATGTATATATATCCTTATTTGGGTATAATTTGATTTGTAGATAGTTTACTGCATGTGGAAAAGGGACAAACAAAACCGATTGGTTAGACAACCCTTAAACCCCAACATGAATATTGAACAAAACCTACCTGAGGATGCGGGTGATAATTTTGATAATCTTGGTGCCAATCCAAATGTTCAAAGGGATGAGGGAGTGCCCAAACCTAGAATGCCAAACGATCCAAGGGGTGGGGAAGTTCCTGAACCTAGAATGCCTAATCCACGAATGCAATTTCCCCCTCCCATGAATGAAGGGAATAACTTCCTAATGGACCCTCCGACGAGGTCTATGAGGGATTTCCTACAACCAACCTGTAGCACCACACCCTTCTGCATCCATTTACCGGTCCAAGCTCATCTTTTCCAAGTTAAGCTAAAGATGTTGCAACTACTTCTGTCATTCCATGGGATTGAAAAGGAAAATCCCTACACCCACATAAGGGAGTTTGAGTATATAGTTGCAACCTTCAATGCTAACTATGCTATGAAGGACATAGCTCGACTGAAATTGTTTCCTTTCTCCCTCAGTGATAAAGCCAAATCATGGTTGTATGCCTTAGGACCTCGATGCATTACCTCTTGGGCTCAAATGCTCTCTGAGTTCTTGAACAATTTTTTTCCTGTTCATAGAACCACTACTTTAAAAAAGGAAATTTTAAATTTTTTTGAGAAGCCCAATGACCGATTTAATCAATGCTGGGATCGCTACAAAGAGTTGATACAATCCATACCACACCACGGCTTTGAATCATGGTAACTGGTAAGTTTCTTCTACGAAGGAATCACACCAAGACATAGATAATTCATTGACATGATGTGTAATGGTGAGTTCTTGAACAAAGATTGCTAAATTATCAAGGAAAGTTGAGAGTCTTGAAGTCAATCGAAGACATGAGGTATCTAATGTTTCTAACATTGTGGAGGGATGTGTAATCTGTGAGAGTGTAGAGCATTTCACATCAGAATGTCCTAACATTCCAGCACTTAAGGAAGCATACCATGAGCAAGTCCATGCATTCAACCAACCAAGACAATCATTTTCTCTCAATTCAAACACCTACAATCTGGGGTAGAGTAATCACCCAAATTTTAGTTGGAGAAATGAGAACCCCATTCCTCACGGGTCAAGTGCATATTCATCTCCCATGCCTCCTAAGCAAAACCAATACCATGGCCAAGGCCAAACATCTAGCTCTCAATACCCAAGGACCAATCCACAAGGGTATCAGTCAAACCCGCCACCACAAAATTTTTCTCCAAGTCCACCTTCACAAAGTTTTTCTCAAGGACCATCCAATCCATCCACATACCAACCTCCTTACAAAAGAAATTTGGAGGATATGGTCCATTCCTTCATTCAAAGCCAAACCGCCATCAATAACAAAAATGTCATAGCCATCAATGATATAAGAGCCCAACTCACAAAGTTGACAAACCCCATAGGGACATCTTAACAAGAAAAGGGAAAGTTCCCCGCTCAACCATAAGAGAACCCTAGGGGTCAACACATTGTTGAGTCATCGGAGCCTTTGAGAGAAAGTTGCGAGTAACTCAAAGCTATCACCACCCTCCGTAGTGGCAAAGAAATTAACAAAACCATTTTGCCAATGGTCTCACCCAAGACCACATTGCCAAAAGAAAAAGATATATTGAGTGACGCCAACAAGGATGCAGTGAGTGAAGAGAAAGAAAGAGAGGCTATTGAGAAAGAAAAATTAGTTGATGATTGTGTGTTTATTCCTCCCATGCCTGCCCCTTTCCCAAGTCGTTTGAGGCCACCTGTCAAGGTGGCTAATTATGCTGATATTTTAGAAATGTTTAAGCAGGTGAAGGATCTATGCACGGTGAAAAGAAGATTGAATATCCACAAGAAGGCATTCCTCACAGAACAAGTGAGCTCAATATTGAGGACCAACACTCCTCCCAAATTCAAAGACCCCAGTTGTCCAACCATAGCCATCACTATTAGAAATTGTCGAGTGGAGCAAGCACTCCTCGATTTAGGGGCAAGTGTGAATCTTCTTCCCTACTCGGTGTATCAACAATTTCAGCTTGAGGAGTTGAAACCTACCTCAATCACGCTTCAATTGGTGGATCGTAGTATCTGTACACCAAGGGGAATAGTTGAGGATGTCTTAATTCAAATTGATTAATTTTACTTCCTTGTCGATTTCATTGTACTTGATACACACCTTGTTGCAAACTTTAACTCCTAAATTTCCATAATACTTGGAAGACCCTTCCTTGCTACATCTAATGCCATGATCAATTGCATGAATGGTCTAATGAATTTGGCATTTGGAAATATGACAATGGAGCTCAATGTATTCAACTTGGTAAAGCAACCGGGTGATGATGAGGAAGTAAGTGAGGTCAATAGAATCGACAATTTAGTTGAGGAGCACTGGGAGTTGGAGGGGATGTTGAAATTCAAGGAAAAAGGAATTGTGGATCTTGAGAATTATGATGAGCAAGAGGAGGTATAATATTTGAAAAGGATGAAAAAGTGGATCCCTACATTCGAGGAGTTACCCCATCGAGAGAAGAAAATTTTTTCATCGAATAAACAAAAGCCCAACTTGGAGTTGAAGCCCTTGCCCTCCCATTTGAAGTACTCCTATCTTGGAGAAGGTGAAACATTTTCGGTGGTCATTAGCTCTACATTGAATATGGAACAAGAAAAAGAACTCTTGGATGTATTGAGAAAGCATAAAGGAGCAATTGGGTGGACCATTACGGATATCAAGGGGATAAGTCCTCTTATTTTCACCCACCGCATATATCTTGAGGAGGATTCCAAACCCTCCCAACAACCACAAAATTGGTTGAATCCCATCATGAAAGAGGTGGTGAGGGATGAGGTTCTGAAACTACTTGATGTAGGGATCATTTTTCCAATCACCGATAGTAAGTGGGTTAGCCCCACACAAGTAGTACCTAAAAAATTCGGAGTTACGGTGGTTGAGAATGACGAGAATGAACTTATCCCTACAAGAGTGATCACCGGATGAAGGGTGTGTATTGATTACTGAAAGCTGAACGCTTGCACAAGAAAAGACCACTTCTCATTGTCATTCCTCCATCAAGTTCTAGAATGAGTAGCGGGGCATCTATTCTACTGCTTTCTAGATGGATACTTCGGCTACAATCAGATCGAGATTGCTTTGAAGGATTAAGAAAAGACCACCTTCACGTGCCCTTATGGTACCTTTGCCTGCCGCCGCGTGCCATTGGATTATGTAATGCCCTAGGGACGTTTCAACGTTGTATGATGGGGATTTTCAGTAACATGGTGGAAAAGATAGTGGAGGTCTTTATGGATGATTTTTTCGTGCTTGGGGATTCATTCGAGGGATGTTTGGCAAACTTAAAAAGAGTACTAACAAGATGTGAGGAGAAGAATCTAGTCTTGAATTGGAAAAAATGTCACTTTATGGTGACAGAAGGAATTGTGCTTGGCCATATAGTCTCAGCAAGGGGTATTGAAGTTGATAAATCCAAGGTGGAGGCCATCTCCAACCTCCTTACGCCAAGAGCCATCAAGGGCATTCAGTCATTTTTGGGCCATGCAGGTTCTTATCATCGATTCATAAAGAACTTTAGTGCATTGGCCCGACCCTTGACCCACCTGCTATCTAAGGAGGTCCCATTTGAGTGGTCAGATAATTGTAGGGCATCCTTTAAAAAACTTAAAAAAAATGCTAGTCACACCTCTGATCATGCGACCACACAATTGGGATCTACCTTTTGAGCTCATGTGCGACGCGAGTGATTACGCGGTCGGTGCAGTGCTCGGTCAGAGGGAGAAAAATAGACCATATGTGATACATTATGCTAGAAAAACACTTAGTGAGGCTCAGATGAATTACACTACCACTGAGAAAGAGTTTCTAGCAGTAGTGTTTGCCTTTGATAAATTTCGTTCTTACATCATTGGTTTGCCTATTGTTGTCTTTACTGATCACTCTGCTTTGAAGTATTTGTTGTCTAAGTAGGATGCAAAACCGAGACTTATTAGGTGGATACTCCTCCTACAAGAATTGACTTGACGATCAAGGACAAGAAAGGAGTTGAGAATGTGGTGGCGTATCATTTATCCCGGCTTGTGGTGCAAGAGGCCGATAAGCACATTCCTATCCCTGACGAGCATTTGTTTTCAATTCATTTTGTATGTCCTTGGTATGCTGATATATGTAACTATCTTGCAACAGGACAGATACCATTGCAATAGAGCCTAGAAGATCGAAGACGATTTATGACGGATGTGAAGTACTTCTACTTCGACAACCCGTATTTGTTCAAGTACTGCTCCGATCAAATCATGAGGAGATACGTACCTAAAAATGAACAGCGGGACGTCCTTGCATTCTGCCATTCACAAGCTTGCGGTGGACATTTCTCGATGAAAAAGACTTCGACCAAAATTCTTCAATCAGGTTTTTACTGGCCCTCTCTTATCAAAGATTGTGTTTCGTTTTGTAAAGGATGCGACAGATGCCAATGGTTGGGTAGTGTGACCCAAAGAAACATGATGCCCCATTCACCAATACTTGTTATAGAAATATTTAACTGTTGGGGCATCGACTTCATGAGTCCTTTCCCTATGTCATTTGGTTATTTGTACATCCTCCTGGCAGTGGACTATGTGTCCAAATGGGTGGAGGCTATCCTGACCAAGACTAATGACCACCAGTTGTAGTCAAGTTCCTCAAGGAAAACATCTTTTTGAGGTTTGGGATGCCTCGTGTAATAATAAGTGATGATTGATCACATTTATGTAATAGGCCATTTTCATCTCTAATGTTCAAATATAGCGTCAATCACAAAGTATCCACTGCCTGTCACCCACAAACAAATGGCCAAGCTGAGCTAGCCAGCAGGGAGATCAAGAACATTCTAGAAAAAAAGGTTAACCCAAACAGGAAGGATTGGTCTGAAAGATTGACCGATGCCCTCTGGGCATACCGCACTGCCTTTAAAACTATTTTGGGCATGTCTCCCTATCAATTTATCTATGAAAAGGCTAGATACCTTCCAGTCAAAATGGAACACAGGGCCTATTGGGCCATTAAAACTTTAAATTTCAACTTGAGAATGACCGGTGAACATAGGAAGTTGGAAATGAATGAGTTGAAAAAGATTCGACGAGTTGCGTATGAGAGCTCCAAAATCTCAAAGGAACGGGCTAAGATCTTTCACTATAAGTCCATTGTATGAAAATAATTCCAGCCCGGTCAAAAAGTGCTCTTATACAATTCTCGCCTCTCAATTTTTCAGGGAAAACTCCGATCCAGTTGGGATGGCCCCTATCTTGTCAAGGTGGCCTACCCTAATGGAGCTGTTGAGATCATAAACCCTGAAGATGGCCAAACATTCAAGGTCAATGGCCAAAGACTTAAGCCATTCTTTGAGGGTTTTGAAGGGAAAGAAGTGGTGGAAGATTTGACTGATCCGGTTTATCTGAACTTGGTCGGGGAGTAGCTAGTGTCTATGCTTTCTATTGTACAGTTGCTTTTATTTCCTTATGTTATTTTTATTTTATGTCACTTACTTTCTTTGGTTGGATAGATTTGTTTACATTGTTTCAGATATTATNACCCCCCTTTTCCACTGCTCCTGTAATGCCCTAAAACCCACTTTGGAAGACATTACAATTTGAAACCATTCAGATCATGAGAGCAATTAATATGATCCATAAATAAATAAGATTTTATTCATCATTCATAAAATTTACAACATTATCCCAAAAGAATATGCACACTATGGCGCTTACATTTTAAAAATTTAACTGTTATAGTGCAGCGGAATAACAAAAGAAAGCTACACTTCACAAAGTTTTAAAATGAATTATTNTACTGTCCCTCTTTGCATATCATATCTTTTTTGTTGCATTGAGGACAATGCATAATTCAAGTTGGGGGGTGAGGTGCACCATTTGCCCATTTGCATGTTACACCAATATTGTGAAAATCTTTGCAGACAAGACCAATTTTTGGGTGAACAATTCACCTGCCACATATATCATACAAAATTTTTGTTGCATTAGTGAAAAATATGTGAAAATTTTTGATGAAAAATATCTAAAATTTGATCTGTATTCCCCTATGAAGAGTGTGCGGATTGGATGACATATTTANCTCTCGGATATAATCTGAGAAATGTTTGTTTGTAGGGGGTGAGCACTAAGCTTTGTAAGAAAAATCCTCCCAAACTCGAACAAAGTTTAGAAAAGTATATAAAAATGGTCGGTCACCTTTCACAAATAGCATATATGAATTTTGAAATAAAACATGAACATTTAAACATATCTCAAGTTTAAGCANCTGTATGTGACCTTTGAATGTGTAATTTCAACAATTTATGGATTGGATTCATGTTTTAAGCTTGACATAAGTAGTGGAGATGAGTAAGAACCCATGTGAGCTTTAATGCCAATCCTTGTTTGGAGGGAACTTACATTTATTCCAAGAACAATTTTTCAATATCAAATTTGTTCAATAGTCTCATCGTACTTGTTTTGGTTAAGTGCATCTGGATAGTAGACTGACTTGTTTCAATTATACAATGCCATCCCATGCATACCTGGAAGTGATTTTAGGCCATCTTTGAAATACTTTGAGCCTTAACCCTTTTTCTTGTGCAAAGATTATCCCTAGTGCCGTGATTGAGGCTAATTTAAATTCATTTCTATGCCACACATTTGACCAAGCCAATGAAAATAAGAAATATCTACCTTACCTTGGTTGTTCCTTAAAGCTAAATATGAGTGATTGCAAAAAGTAAAGGAAGGGTGGTGTGGAAACTCAAACAAAGGGATGAATGATGTTGCAACTCAAAGAGTTCAATGGAAAAGAATGGAAATCCAAGAAAAGGAAGAAAATGGGTGAGAAGAAGAAAAGAAAGAACAAAAGAAAAGGAAAATGTCAAGGAAAATAAACAAAGAGTGTGGTGATGGTGTTAGCCTAGAAATCTCATAAAATGGGAGATCTTTTTGCAATAAAGGTCATTCACTCGGAACAACCCTCTTTGTCATCCTATATCCTTCATTTCACTTACCTCATTACCACCCCATGGCCTCATTACAACCCTTGAAAGTCCTAAATGATCTAGAGAAAGCATGGAGGAAGCATACTTTTAAAGAACAAGAGAAGTTGGTTTAGCTGTCTAATGCCATAGCATTCCTTTCATGAAATTATGCCAAGGTTGTTTATTTTTCATATACATTTTTGGATTGCATGTGAGTACACTTTGTTTTGAACACAAGATTCTATCTCACATGTACACATGGAGGGCATACCAGGAGAAATGGAGTGCATTTCATTGTTTAAGAGTGACCTCTGGTGAGTTTTTCATTCGAATGTAAATTCTGTTGCGTAAATGCTCAAATTACTTGTTTAATTCATACACACACGAGTTGAAAATGAATTTGTTGGTGCATACTTTAGACTAGTATTTGAGACTATGGTTTTACTTATGTGTGCTTAGTTCAATCATCTGAGAAATGTGTTAAATAGTTCCATACCTACAGAATAGGGGAATTTTGCTCAAGTTTTTGATATTCGGGATGAATTAGGAATGCCCGTATTATTAATTATGTGATTTGCATTTTGGGTGTTCATTTTGATAGTTAAAGTTAGAAATCCATTCCTTGTACATTGAATGCATCAAAATTTTAAATCACATCGCAATTTTGGTAATTAATTGGGCATGATGGCTCAAATTGTAGTTTACAAGTGGAGTACATGTTTAGGGTGGAGTAGAGGTCACAAAGAGAGTGTTAGGATGTATAGGGGAGGTCTTAAAATGAAAAAGAAGTGGGAAGGGTGGCCTAACAGGAATTCTTTTGCAACTAAGGCAAACTGTACCGGTACGCTGAGGCCTCTGAAGTGCGACGTACCGGTACGCTTTACTTGGAATTCCAAAAGTTAGGGTTTTTATTCGATTTCTTTTAGGAATCCCTTTCACTTCCCTCTTAAACTACACCCCCCTTTTCCACTGCTCCTGTAATGCCCTAAAACCCACTTTGGAAGACATTACAATTTGAAACCATTCAGATCATGAGAGCAATTAATATGATCCATAAATAAATAAGATTTTATTCATCATTCATAAAATTTACAACATTATCCCAAAAGAATATGCACACTATGGCGCTTACATTTTAAAAATTTAACTGTTATAGTGCAGCGGAATAACAAAAGAAAGCTACACTTCACAAAGTTTTAAAATGAATTATTGAGTCTAGAACAAAAAGGTAAAGTTGCTCTAGGCGTCCACCTCGGAATCCATGTTCCCTTTTGTCGAAGTCTCCTAAGGTACCTGCTCATCACCTCCAAGATCCTCCTCTCGGATATAATCTGAGAAATGTTTGTTTGTAGGGGGTGAGCACTAAGCTTTGTAAGAAAAATCCTCCCAAACTCGAACAAAGTTTAGAAAAGTATATAAAAATGGTCGGTCACCTTTCACAAATAGCATATATGAATTTTGAAATAAAACATGAACATTTAAACATATCTCAAGTTTAAGCAACATCAGTAATTTAATGCATAAGTGAAACCAATATACAACTAGTAACTCATTCCACCATAAATCGTTTCTCCCAAGTTCTTGCGGAATCCCATACTTCCCAAGATTTTTGTAGAAACCATTTCTGGTACAATGAACAATAACCCACCACTATGACATACAACTAATAATCCATTCCACCATAAACCGTTTCTCTCAAGTTCTTGTGGAATCCCATACTTCCCAAGATTCTTGTAGAAACCATTTCTGGTACAATGAACAATAACCCACCACTGTATTCGTATCTTAGGTATGAAGTAAGATCTAGCATGGTCACCATCGAAAGCATTATGTCCCATATATCCACAAACACAAATCCTCGCAAGGATATCCAACTTTTGGGAAGGGTGTGTGCCAACACAATGACAGTGACANATGGAAAAGAATGGAAATCCAAGAAAAGGAAGAAAATGGGTGAGAAGAAGAAAAGAAAGAACAAAAGAAAAGGAAAATGTCAAGGAAAATAAACAAAGAGTGTGGTGATGGTGTTAGCCTAGAAATCTCATAAAATGGGAGATCTTTTTGCAATAAAGGTCATTCACTCGGAACAACCCTCTTTGTCATCCTATATCCTTCATTTCACTTACCTCATTACCACCCCATGGCCTCATTACAACCCTTGAAAGTCCTAAATGATCTAGAGAAAGCATGGAGGAAGCATACTTTTAAAGAACAAGAGAAGTTGGTTTAGCTGTCTAATGCCATAGCATTCCTTTCATGAAATTATGCCAAGGTTGTTTATTTTTCATATACATTTTTGGATTGCATGTGAGTACACTTTGTTTTGAACACAAGATTCTATCTCACATGTACACATGGAGGGCATACCAGGAGAAATGGAGTGCATTTCATTGTTTAAGAGTGACCTCTGGTGAGTTTTTCATTCGAATGTAAATTCTGTTGCGTAAATGCTCAAATTACTTGTTTAATTCATACACACACGAGTTGAAAATGAATTTGTTGGTGCATACTTTAGACTAGTATTTGAGACTATGGTTTTACTTATGTGTGCTTAGTTCAATCATCTGAGAAATGTGTTAAATAGTTCCATACCTACAGAATAGGGGAATTTTGCTCAAGTTTTTGATATTCGGGATGAATTAGGAATGCCCGTATTATTAATTATGTGATTTGCATTTTGGGTGTTCATTTTGATAGTTAAAGTTAGAAATCCATTCCTTGTACATTGAATGCATCAAAATTTTAAATCACATCGCAATTTTGGTAATTAATTGGGCATGATGGCTCAAATTGTAGTTTACAAGTGGAGTACATGTTTAGGGTGGAGTAGAGGTCACAAAGAGAGTGTTAGGATGTATAGGGGAGGTCTTAAAATGAAAAAGAAGTGGGAAGGGTGGCCTAACAGGAATTCTTTTGCAACTAAGGCAAACTGTACCGGTACGCTGAGGCCTCTGAAGTGCGACGTACCGGTACGCTTTACTTGGAATTCCAAAAGTTAGGGTTTTTATTCGATTTCTTTTAGGAATCCCTTTCACTTCCCTCTTAAACTACACCCCCCTTTTCCACTGCTCCTGTAATGCCCTAAAACCCACTTTGGAAGACATTACAATTTGAAACCATTCAGATCATGAGAGCAATTAATATGATCCATAAATAAATAAGATTTTATTCATCATTCATAAAATTTACAACATTATCCCAAAAGAATATGCACACTATGGCGCTTACATTTTAAAAATTTAACTGTTATAGTGCAGCGGAATAACAAAAGAAAGCTACACTTCACAAAGTTTTAAAATGAATTATTGAGTCTAGAACAAAAAGGTAAAGTTGCTCTAGGCGTCCACCTCGGAATCCATGTTCCCTTTTGTCGAAGTCTCCTAAGGTACCTGCTCATCACCTCCAAGATCCTCCTCTCGGATATAATCTGAGAAATGTTTGTTTGTAGGGGGTGAGCACTAAGCTTTGTAAGAAAAATCCTCCCAAACTCGAACAAAGTTTAGAAAAGTATATAAAAATGGTCGGTCACCTTTCACAAATAGCATATATGAATTTTGAAATAAAACATGAACATTTAAACATATCTCAAGTTTAAGCAACATCAGTAATTTAATGCATAAGTGAAACCAATATACAACTAGTAACTCATTCCACCATAAATCGTTTCTCCCAAGTTCTTGCGGAATCCCATACTTCCCAAGATTTTTGTAGAAACCATTTCTGGTACAATGAACAATAACCCACCACTATGACATACAACTAATAATCCATTCCACCATAAACCGTTTCTCTCAAGTTCTTGTGGAATCCCATACTTCCCAAGATTCTTGTAGAAACCATTTCTGGTACAATGAACAATAACCCACCACTGTATTCGTATCTTAGGTATGAAGTAAGATCTAGCATGGTCACCATCGAAAGCATTATGTCCCATATATCCACAAACACAAATCCTCGCAAGGATATCCAACTTTTGGGAAGGGTGTGTGCCAACACAATGACAGTGACAAATCCAACCCAGGCATTAGTATACTAATCCTCTGACACGGCACCCGTGAGCTAATAGTGGTTTGATCCTCGCAAGGCACCAATCCCACTACGAGTGGTAGGATATGTCCAAACCCATACGGAGTAAGAAGATGTCTATCCACTCCATGATACCCGGTCAATTGTAGCCCATGTTTATCCAAACAACCACACAAGAGATACAATACCAACAATTCCATCAATAACAAACAATTTCCAAAACCCCCAATTCCATGGGTATTTTCAAGAGCACAAGTAATTTCAACAACCCCCAAATATTCACATATATCATTTCAATAGAACATTGAAGAAAATGCAAGAGTTCATCATCCACATCATTTTATTACTCAACATAAAGCACTAAGGTTTTGAAATCAAAAACCAAGGAAGAATCAAAAGGAAAACCCATCACTCTTGAAAACTAGGGTTTTAAATCAAGAAAAAGAGATTTCATGGGTATTCAACCCTAACTTTGTTTAAAATATGATAATAATTTAAGAAGACCAAGAAACAAAAAACCCATAGCAAATACATAAGATTAGGAGTCAAAACATACATATATATTAGCCCTAGCATCAATGGACAAGAATGGAAGAAAATCCCCTACCTTCTTCTTCCTTAGTGTTCTTGAAGAACTTGAGATTTGATCTTTCCCACACTTGAATCAACCCTTTAATCTTTTGTTTTCCCTTTCTTTCTTCCTCTCTAAGCTTGTCTAGGGTTAGAAATGTTGAAATGGGGNAAATCCTCGCAAGGATATCCAACCTTTGGAAAGGGCGTGTGCCAACACCATGGCAGTGACGAATCCAACCCAGGCATTAGTATACTAATCCTCTGACACGGCACCCGTGAGCTAATAGTGGTTTGATCCTCGCAAGGCACCAATCCCACTACGAGTGGTAGGATATGTCCAAACCCATACGGAGTAAGAAGATGTCTATNGAACAACCCTCTTTGTCATCCTATATCCTTCATTTCACTTACCTCATTACCACCCCATGGCCTCATTACAACCCTTGAAAGTCCTAAATGATCTAGAGAAAGCATGGAGGAAGCATACTTTTAAAGAACAAGAGAAGTTGGTTTAGCTGTCTAATGCCATAGCATTCCTTTCATGAAATTATGCCAAGGTTGTTTATTTTTCATATACNATTTCCAAAACCCCCAATTCCATGGGTATTTTCAAGAGCACAAGTAATTTCAACAACCCCCAAATANATGCCAAGGTTGTTTATTTTTCATATACATTTTTGGATTGCATGTGAGTACACTTTGTTTTGAACACAAGATTCTATCTCACATGTACACATGGAGGGCATACCAGGAGAAATGGAGTGCATTTCATTGTTTAAGAGTGACCTCTGGTGAGTTTTTCATTCGAATGTAAATTCTGTTGCGTAAATGCTCAAATTACTTGTTTAATTCATACACACACGAGTTGAAAATGAATTTGTTGGTGCATACTTTAGACTAGTATTTGAGACTATGGTTTTACTTATGTGTGCTTAGTTCAATCATCTGAGAAATGTGTTAAATAGTTCCATACCTACAGAATAGGGGAATTTTGCTCAAGTTTTTGATATTCGGGATGAATTAGGAATGCCCGTATTATTAATTATGTGATTTGCATTTTGGGTGTTCATTTTGATAGTTAAAGTTAGAAATCCATTCCTTGTACATTGAATGCATCAAAATTTTAAATCACATCGCAATTTTGGTAATTAATTGGGCATGATGGCTCAAATTGTAGTTTACAAGTGGAGTACATGTTTAGGGTGGAGTAGAGGTCACAAAGAGAGTGTTAGGATGTATAGGGGAGGTCTTAAAATGAAAAAGAAGTGGGAAGGGTGGCCTAACAGGAATTCTTTTGCAACTAAGGCAAACTGTACCGGTACGCTGAGGCCTCTGAAGTGCGACGTACCGGTACGCTTTACTTGGAATTCCAAAAGTTAGGGTTTTTATTCGATTTCTTTTAGGAATCCCTTTCACTTCCCTCTTAAACTACACCCCCCTTTTCCACTGCTCCTGTAATGCCCTAAAACCCACTTTGGAAGACATTACAATTTGAAACCATTCAGATCATGAGAGCAATTAATATGATCCATAAATAAATAAGATTTTATTCATCATTCATAAAATTTACAACATTATCCCAAAAGAATATGCACACTATGGCGCTTACATTTTAAAAATTTAACTGTTATAGTGCAGCGGAATAACAAAAGAAAGCTACACTTCACAAAGTTTTAAAATGAATTATTGAGTCTAGAACAAAAAGGTAAAGTTGCTCTAGGCGTCCACCTCGGAATCCATGTTCCCTTTTGTCGAAGTCTCCTAAGGTACCTGCTCATCACCTCCAAGATCCTCCTCTCGGATATAATCTGAGAAATGTTTGTTTGTAGGGGGTGAGCACTAAGCTTTGTAAGAAAAATCCTCCCAAACTCGAACAAAGTTTAGAAAAGTATATAAAAATGGTCGGTCACCTTTCACAAATAGCATATATGAATTTTGAAATAAAACATGAACATTTAAACATATCTCAAGTTTAAGCAACATCAGTAATTTAATGCATAAGTGAAACCAATATACAACTAGTAACTCATTCCACCATAAATCGTTTCTCCCAAGTTCTTGCGGAATCCCATACTTCCCAAGATTTTTGTAGAAACCATTTCTGGTACAATGAACAATAACCCACCACTATGACATACAACTAATAATCCATTCCACCATAAACCGTTTCTCTCAAGTTCTTGTGGAATCCCATACTTCCCAAGATTCTTGTAGAAACCATTTCTGGTACAATGAACAATAACCCACCACTGTATTCGTATCTTAGGTATGAAGTAAGATCTAGCATGGTCACCATCGAAAGCATTATGTCCCATATATCCACAAACACAAATCCTCGCAAGGATATCCAACTTTTGGGAAGGGTGTGTGCCAACACAATGACAGTGACAAATCCAACCCAGGCATTAGTATACTAATCCTCTGACACGGCACCCGTGAGCTAATAGTGGTTTGATCCTCGCAAGGCACCAATCCCACTACGAGTGGTAGGATATGTCCAAACCCATACGGAGTAAGAAGATGTCTATCCACTCCATGATACCCGGTCAATTGTAGCCCATGTTTATCCAAACAACCACACAAGAGATACAATACCAACAATTCCATCAATAACAAACAATTTCCAAAACCCCCAATTCCATGGGTATTTTCAAGAGCACAAGTAATTTCAACAACCCCCAAATATTCACATATATCATTTCAATAGAACATTGAAGAAAATGCAAGAGTTCATCATCCACATCATTTTATTACTCAACATAAAGCACTAAGGTTTTGAAATCAAAAACCAAGGAAGAATCAAAAGGAAAACCCATCACTCTTGAAAACTAGGGTTTTAAATCAAGAAAAAGAGATTTCATGGGTATTCAACCCNTGTAGGTGCATACTTTAGACTAGTATTTGAGACTATGGTTTTACTTATGTGTGCTTAGTTCAATCATCTGAGAAATGTGTTAAATAGTTCCATACCTACAGAATAGGGGAATTTTGCTCAAGTTTTTGATATTCGGGATGAATTAGGAATGCCCGTANGCATCAATGGACAAGAATGGAAGAAAATCCCCTACCTTCTTCTTCCTTAGTGTTCTTGAAGAACTTGAGATTTGATCTTTCCCACACTTGAATCAACCCTTTAATCTTTTGTTTTCCCTTTCTTTCTTCCTCTCTAAGCTTGTCTAGGGTTAGAAATGTTGAAATGGGGCTTAGGGAGGTGTCCTTAGGTATTTATAGTGGAAGAAAATAGTGTCTTGTGCGCGATTTTTAGAGTCATAATTCGTAACAGATGTTCAAACGCNAGAAATCCATTCCTTGTACATTGAATGCATCAAAATTTTAAATCACATCGCAATTTTGGTAATTAATTGGGCATGATGGCTCAAATTGTANTTAGGGAGGTGTCCTTAGGTATTTATAGTGGAAGAAAATAGTGTCTTGTGCGCGATTTTTAGAGTCATAATTCGTAACAGATGTTCAAACGCCCTTAGCTCCCAGTACTTTGGTTTTTCCATCAGACAAAAAGTACTGGAACGCACTGTTGTTCGAACGTCATTCAGGTTCGAACGTCATTCCTATTTTTGCTAGAACATACAGTGCAGTTTTGGCCTATTTAGAGGTTGATATGGAAACTTTTCATGAAATACAATTTTGTAGATCTAGAAGTCTACTATCTACTGGAAAAATTTCAGATCAAATGGAGATCAGGATAAAAAGTTATGGTCCAAATACTAAAGAAGTGTTTAATATCTTCCTACCCAAATTCTTTCTAGAATGTGTCTTAATTCCGGGATACTTCCTAACTTTATTACACTCCATGTTACCTATCCCAATGTTTCTAGATGTTAAAAGTTCAATAGACATCTTATTTTGACCTAAAAGTATTTAGACACTCACCTACAACCACTTCCAAGTTTAAACACCTTTGAAGCTTAAACTTAACAGTCAATTTGTCTCCTAAATATTTATTTCTACTCTTATAGTCTATGTAGTTCATTCTTACGTCATTATATATATTAGAATTACTAAACAATTATATCATTATATTAATATAAACATATGGGGGTTTACAGCTCCCTCACCCGAATTCTCCCTTAGAATTCCAAATCCCTTTCATCTTCCTTCAACCCTTCAAATACTCTCCCTTGTGTTGTGATTTAGGAAAATCAAACTTTGGAAACCCTAGGCGCCGAAAGTCTCTCAAGCCTTCATTTCCCTTAAATTCTCAAATTCTCCTAAAATCTCTCACATGGCTCGTCCTGTAATGATTCCACAAGATGCTATGGACTTGGTTGAAGGTCTCCTCTTGACTCTCTTCACTTTTTTGACAATGGGGGCACTGTTGCTATGCATGGCCCAAACTAAGATGCCCAGACCCGACAACCCTTAATNAAGAGAGTGTTAGGATGTATAGGGGAGGTCTTAAAATGAAAAAGAAGTGGGAAGGGTGGCCTAACAGGAATTCTTTTGCAACTAAGGCAAACTGTACCGGTACGCTGAGGCCTCTGAAGTGCGACGTACCGGTACGCTTTACTTGGAATTCCAAAAGTTAGGGTTTTTATTCGATTTCTTTTAGGAATCCCTTTCACTTCCCTCTTAAACTACACCCCCCTTTTCCACTGCTCCTGTAATGCCCTAAAACCCACTTTGGAAGACATTACAATTTGAAACCATTCAGATCATGAGAGCAATTAATATGATCCATAAATAAATAAGATTTTATTCATCATTCATAAAATTTACAACATTATCCCAAAAGAATATGCACACTATGGCGCTTACATTTTAAAAATTTAACTGTTATAGTGCAGCGGAATAACAAAAGAAAGCTACACTTCACAAAGTTTTAAAATGAATTATTGAGTCTAGAACAAAAAGGTAAAGTTGCTCTAGGCGTCCACCTCGGAATCCATGTTCCCTTTTGTCGAAGTCTCCTAAGGTACCTGCTCATCACCTCCAAGATCCTCCTCTCGGATATAATCTGAGAAATGTTTGTTTGTAGGGGGTGAGCACTAAGCTTTGTAAGAAAAATCCTCCCAAACTCGAACAAAGTTTAGAAAAGTATATAAAAATGGTCGGTCACCTTTCACAAATAGCATATATGAATTTTGAAATAAAACATGAACATTTAAACATATCTCAAGTTTAAGCAACATCAGTAATTTAATGCATAAGTGAAACCAATATACAACTAGTAACTCATTCCACCATAAATCGTTTCTCCCAAGTTCTTGCGGAATCCCATACTTCCCAAGATTTTTGTAGAAACCATTTCTGGTACAATGAACAATAACCCACCACTATGACATACAACTAATAATCCATTCCACCATAAACCGTTTCTCTCAAGTTCTTGTGGAATCCCATACTTCCCAAGATTCTTGTAGAAACCATTTCTGGTACAATGAACAATAACCCACCACTGTATTCGTATCTTAGGTATGAAGTAAGATCTAGCATGGTCACCATCGAAAGCATTATGTCCCATATATCCACAAACACAAATCCTCGCAAGGATATCCAACTTTTGGGAAGGGTGTGTGCCAACACAATGACAGTGACAAATCCAACCCAGGCATTAGTATACTAATCCTCTGACACGGCACCCGTGAGCTAATAGTGGTTTGATCCTCGCAAGGCACCAATCCCACTACGAGTGGTAGGATATGTCCAAACCCATACGGAGTAAGAAGATGTCTATCCACTCCATGATACCCGGTCAATTGTAGCCCATGTTTATCCAAACAACCACACAAGAGATACAATACCAACAATTCCATCAATAACAAACAATTTCCAAAACCCCCAATTCCATGGGTATTTTCAAGAGCACAAGTAATTTCAACAACCCCCAAATATTCACATATATCATTTCAATAGAACATTGAAGAAAATGCAAGAGTTCATCATCCACATCATTTTATTACTCAACATAAAGCACTAAGGTTTTGAAATCAAAAACCAAGGAAGAATCAAAAGGAAAACCCATCACTCTTGAAAACTAGGGTTTTAAATCAAGAAAAAGAGATTTCATGGGTATTCAACCCTAACTTTGTTTAAAATATGATAATAATTTAAGAAGACCAAGAAACAAAAAACCCATAGCAAATACATAAGATTAGGAGTCAAAACATACATATATATTAGCCCTAGCATCAATGGACAAGAATGGAAGAAAATCCCCTACCTTCTTCTTCCTTAGTGTTCTTGAAGAACTTGAGATTTGATCTTTCCCACACTTGAATCAACCCTTTAATCTTTTGTTTTCCCTTTCTTTCTTCCTCTCTAAGCTTGTCTAGGGTTAGAAATGTTGAAATGGGGCTTAGGGAGGTGTCCTTAGGTATTTATAGTGGAAGAAAATAGTGTCTTGTGCGCGATTTTTAGAGTCATAATTCGTAACAGATGTTCAAACGCCCTTAGCTCCCAGTACTTTGGTTTTTCCATCAGACAAAAAGTACTGGAACGCACTGTTGTTCGAACGTCATTCAGGTTCGAACGTCATTCCTATTTTTGCTAGAACATACAGTGCAGTTTTGGCCTATTTAGAGGTTGATATGGAAACTTTTCATGAAATACAATTTTGTAGATCTAGAAGTCTACTATCTACTGGAAAAATTTCAGATCAAATGGAGATCAGGATAAAAAGTTATGGTCCAAATACTAAAGAAGTGTTTAATATCTTCCTACCCAAATTCTTTCTAGAATGTGTCTTAATTCCGGGATACTTCCTAACTTTATTACACTCCATGTTACCTATCCCAATGTTTCTAGATGTTAAAAGTTCAATAGACATCTTATTTTGACCTAAAAGTATTTAGACACTCACCTACAACCACTTCCAAGTTTAAACACCTTTGAAGCTTAAACTTAACAGTCAATTTGTCTCCTAAATATTTATTTCTACTCTTATAGTCTATGTAGTTCATTCTTACGTCATTATATATATTAGAATTACTAAACAATTATATCATTATATTAATATAAACATATGGGGGTTTACAGCTCCCTCACCCGAATTCTCCCTTAGAATTCCAAATCCCTTTCATCTTCCTTCAACCCTTCAAATACTCTCCCTTGTGTTGTGATTTAGGAAAATCAAACTTTGGAAACCCTAGGCGCCGAAAGTCTCTCAAGCCTTCATTTCCCTTAAATTCTCAAATTCTCCTAAAATCTCTCACATGGCTCGTCCTGTAATGATTCCACAAGATGCTATGGACTTGGTTGAAGGTCTCCTCTTGACTCTCTTCACTTTTTTGACAATGGGGGCACTGTTGCTATGCATGGCCCAAACTAAGATGCCCAGACCCGACAACCCTTAATCCGAAGGGCCAAGCGAGAACCAAGGTGAGCAAAGGAAGAAGGCAAGGCATGAGGCACAGATGAAATTGATCTAGGAGAAAAATGTGATCTGTGAAATGTACCTTGATCACATTTCCCTTATCCCAAGGAACGAAGTTGCTCGAATCATTAAGGCACATGGTATGAAATTCTGGTTTGAACCGGTTGATGGTTTTAATTTGTCAGTGTGTAGAGAGTTTTATCAAAACTCTTAGGGTGGCGAATGCGAATGAGGTGGAAGTATTGAAAACGAATGTTCGAGGTAAAATGTTTGTGGTGACCCTTGATGTTATTGCAACATTTCTAGGGAATTATGAGAGGCCACCAAATTTTCCACCACCCTATCCTCATAGCAACATCCAAGCCAAGAAAATTTTTGAATTTGTAGAATTCATGTATGAGGACCCTAGTAAATTCAAGGGACTTGTTCAAAGTGGGGGATTGAAACATTCGTATGGACTGTTGAATAAGATTCTTCATTACAATCTTTTACCAAGGGGTTCTGAAAAGAAACCAAATCTTGAGAAGCTGGGTTTGTTGGAAATTGTTATGTCGGGGAAAAATATTGACTTTGCCCTTTTGATATGGGAAGTCTGAAAGACTTTGTCAATACACAAAAGCCCATGACAAATTTTCCGTACTGGAATTTGGTAACCTGAATGTGCATGCATTTAAAAGTGAAGACTTATGCGTTTGACAAGCTATCTCCCCCAGACACTGGGGCGATTGGTAGGACTAGTAGCAAAAAGAGAAAGACAATGAGTCGGGGGAAACGAGCTAAGACAATGGGTTCTGATTCTGGGGTCCCCAGACCAGCTTCATCCGTTGGCCCATCGACAGCCACACCAGAACGCTCTATCCCTCAACGCCTCGATGCATTGGAGGCTACGGTCCATAGGATTGAGGTATCTGTGTAGAGCATGGTGGCAATGATGAAGGAGCTATTTGCGCACACCTTCTCGGGGAGGACTATCCCAGGAGGACCCCCACCACCTACTACTGGCCCTTCCAAATCTATTCCCTCCGCCTCGACAGTGGTTGAGGTGGAGGGAGATGAGGATGATTCTGAAGAGGATGTGGAGGGTGGAAGCGACTATGATGAGGATGATGCCAGTGATGATGATGATGACGGGGATGAGGAATAGGTTATTGTAGTTTCTGTTCTTTTGCTTGTATTGGAGGGTATGTAATTAGAATGAATTCATTGGCCTGGTAGAAGAATTCGTAGGTTTTAGGCCATTTTGTTCTTTTTGATAATTGAATCCTTGTACTCCAACTCCAAAGCACAGTAATGAAAGAAACCACAGTTTTTGTTTAATCTTGTCCAATTTTATTTTGATTATTGCTTTATGATTTTTATATTTTGATTGATTGGGTGAATTGCTTGTTTAAATGGAATGTTCTATGTTATACTTGTTATCTTGTTGTGGGACATAAATTTTGCTAAGGGACTAGCAAAACTCAAGTTGGGGGGTGTGATTAGCACAAAAAAATTGCATATACCATGTGCTAATCATCTCTTTTTCACTTGCTTTTGGGGATTGAATGTTTAGAAGTGCACTACATGAGCTATTAATGAAGATATTTGATCTTTGCAGGAAAAGATGTGATAAATAATGCTTCTTAAGGCCTTCCCAAATATGTTAAGGTGAATGAGGATGAAAGGATGGCCTGTGGATAGCTCAGGAAATCACAAAATCAAAAAATCAAAAAATCAAGCAAACCGTACCGGTACGCTTAGGCCTCGGGAATTCGACGTACCGGTACGCTTTGCTGAATCTGCCCAAATTCTACAGATCATCCTCTGCTGCTTTGAGGGTCCCACCATCATATCTCCCACACTTCTCTAACACATCCACAACACTGTTCATCCTTTTTACACCTTTTTTGGAGCTATGGTGATGAGGAGAGAGGAGAGAGAGTTGCTGTGTGTGCAAACAAGGGTTTGCACTTCCCTGTCCAGCCCATTCTTGGCTACAACCTATGGATGGAAATCACATCACTCAGCCAAGAGAGGAGACTATGGACGTTTTTTTTTGGGGGGGGGGAATGACTCTATTATTCAGCATTCCATACATTACACAGAGATATAGAGAGAGAGAGTCTGGAGAAGATGATGAATAGTGTTCTAGAGAGATAAATTGAGATTTTTACATTTTCTTCAATACATTGTCTTGTAATCTCCTGTAAGAATCTTTAGAGCTTCATTGAATGCCATTAATGCTAGTTCCTACAAGTTCATTGCAAGTTTAACTCCCTTTTAAAGCTTTCACCATTAATGCATTTATGTTCTTCATTTCTTCTTAGTTGTAAAATGGGTATTCATTGCTTTCACTCATAGCTTATGTTTGCTTGCATTTAGTTACTCAAGAACTTCATTCCTTTGCAATGCATTCTCATTTAATTGTTAATTTCATCCCAAGCATGAGTAGCTAAATCCTTTAGTTGGCAAAACCAAGGGGAACCTCCACTTGGGGATGCCATTTTAACTCATTCTCATCCATTCTTTCAGAGTTCAATGGTTTGGTTTGACTAGGTTGAGAGTGGATAAGTTGGTGAGTCTTTAATATTCCATAGGCTTAGTCATGGTTTATGCTTAGATACTCACCCATCTTATCCCTAGCTTCCCACGAATCAATTGAACATTTATACTCTATTGGAGGAAGGATTCGAGTTGAGATGGCATCCCTATTGGAGTGGCCTCTTGGATTAGCCAACGTTTGTTTCTCATTTCATTGTCACCAAAACACACTTCAACAAACAACTTACAACAACAAAAGATTTTACACTTCCTTTCACCCAAAAATCACCTTCTCTTTGGTTCACATCCTTCTCCGTAGAAATGACCTTGGAATACTTTTCCAAGTAAAACACAACACTCAAAAGACTCCTTGCACTTGAGGTGCACTTTTGTTTACATGCACACACATTTTTGTTCCTACACATAACACATTTCCACCATCCCATTTTTCCATCTCCTTGCCCTTTCTTTTGACACTACTTAAAGGGAGAGTGACATTTCCCTCCATCCATATAAAATACATTTTGAGGGATGATATTTAGAGGTTAGGGATAACAAGGAAAACAATCAAGCACCTCTCAAAAGCATCGTAGATCTCAAAACTTACCATGGTATTCTTTATCATCTTCACTGGTTATGTCGGGTGTTTTAAGGAATGTTGATTATATAGCAATTCCATTTTCGAGTCTGATCATCTTCTACCTTAAGAATAACAAATACTAATGTACATTTGACAATTTAAGCATAGAGACAATACCAGTTTTCCAAGAAATGTGGTTTTAAGTCTTGGTTTCTAAGTTAAGGTGTCAAACCGATCATATGCGTAGTCATTTTAACAAGCAGCCTTAGAATCCACATCCGTTTCATCATTCATTAACAATAATTACTAAAGTGCTAATTCTACACAAGCATTTAAACATATAAAAATGATAAATTGAATCATTCATTTCATAAAATATGATCTTTTACATCAACATCAACATTGAAGATTCAATTCATCATCAAAGAAGAAACAAACACAAAGACTTCAAATATCCACAACAAAATACCAAAGAAGAAACTTACATCCACAAAGAAGAAACAACATCACAGAAGAATAAACAAATATCCACAACAAACTAGAATCAAGAATAGGAATCCTTCTCCTAATCTCCTCCATCTCACTCTTCCACGGATCCACCATCTCCACCAGGTACACCATGTCCATTGGATTATTCGATTATATGACAAATGTGAAAACAAAATTGGGGATTTTACTATATTTGGGAAATTGTTGTGAATTGTGAATATTCTTGATTTCCTCATTGTATGGTTGTTGTGATGGACTTGGATTACCTTCGAGAGATGCCGTAGAGTGTTAGAGGTTAGTCTATCCCAATGGGGGGTGAGATGGTTGCCTAATGCTCGTAGTGGATCGTTGTTGTGCTCGCGATCACTATTGTTCACATATACACCGAGGAAAAGGGTTAGTATACTAGACACCTTGGGAGGATTTCGTCAATGCCGTAGGAGACGGTACACGCCCTTCCTAAAGAGATTTGTGATTGTTGGTTGGAATTGGTGGACTAGGCATGATCGTTAGGTAGATTCACGAGAAGCAATCAACATACATGGTACGGGGATGAACCAAAAATACATGGAATCGGGAGTTGGGTCGTTCTTGCCGATGCATTGGTATGGGACAATGCTTAGGGAGAAGCCCTTCTTAAATAGCTTAAATTAGAATTTTGTTTATCGATGCTAAACTCACTTTATTCTTTTAACTGATTATTGCTATTGTTTAAACTTGAGATCTCTTTTAAAATGTCACTGTTTTCATTCCAAACCTATATATATGTTAGTTGTGAAATGAGACCGACCGTTTGCTATGTTTTTCAAACCTTGTTTGAGTTGAGAGGATTTTGCTACAGAGCTTCGTGCTCACCCCCTACAAATAAAATTTTTTCAGATTTCACACTTGAGGAGGAGTTAGGAGCCGAGGAGCCCACCCATTGGAAGACTCCGCTTGACGGGGATGTGGATCCCGAGGTGGACGCTTAGAGCGACACTTTTATTTTGTTCTAGACTAGATTATGCTTAGAATATCCTTTTGAACTCTAGTTCATTTCTGTTATTTCCGCTGCGTTATATTATTACATTTTGGAGATGTAAAGGCCAAGATTAGACCTATTAATTTGGGATGATAGTGTGGATATGACATATGATGAATGCAAGTTTATTTTATGATGGAAAAATGGACCCGGTGTGGTCAATAGTTATGCATATGTGGACCCGGTGTGGTCAATTGTAATATAATTGTACAAGTTGTGTTTTGGGTAGAGCTCCCCGTACAAAGGAGACTCTGCCTAAATTTTGTTAAAATATGAATGGTTGATGAATGAAACTTTCGTCGTGATGAATTTTACTTAATGCTCTCATACGGTAAATGGTTTTTAGAATGTAATGTCACCCACGGGGGTTTTTGGGGCGTTACACTTGGCGTTTTAACGTTGAATCAAAAATCAAAAATTTTTCTGCACTACACTATACCCAATCAGAGAGGTTTATACACAAAAGTCTGAACCAAATATTCATGACGTCTCAGGATAAGTCCCTACCCACACTTCAGGTTGGTATTCTGGGACACTCCTTACTCGGCCCATATTTTCATTTCAGTCAAAAGAGTTTGTACAAAAATATTTTTACACTTTTACAAAAAATTTGGACTCTTGGCTTTCATCCTAACAAAACATAGTTTTCCACAAAGAATAATCGAATCTGAGTCTCCCTCCTTATTCTGTGTAGTTAGAATAACCAGTGATTCTCCCAATTTCCTCTCTCACAAACTGATTAAGCAAAGTACCGGAATAGCATGACGTCTCAGGGTAATCCTTACTCAGCTTATTCACTATCTAGTCTAATCGATTGAGTGCGCAATCAAAAATTGGTTCAGAACACTGATTGTATCTTATCTCATGAAAGACTCTGCCACACCATTTACAGGTACCCAACCTTGTGGCATGACAGCGTTTAGCAAAAGTGCTTTTGCCACAGAGGGGTTTTGCTTGTTCTTCTCGGATGTCATTCTTTCTTTCTAGTTTTGCTTTTCTCATGATCACAGCATCCACATCAGATGAAAAAGTGCGCAAAACTCCCAAACTAAACCAAAAAAGTTTAACATCCATGCTTTCTATGCTTTAAGACTCACTATCTGGTTCTTTGTCAGTCACAAAGACGATTAAAGCTGACTCACAAACATAATTATTAATTTATACAAAATACAAGGCAAGGTACATAATATGATCAAAAATAGCAATAACAACAACAAAAACAAAAAATTTTACGGGCACAAAATATGAACTGTAGTTCTCACCCCCCAACCTAAACTGAACATTGTTCCCAATATTTTGAATTTATCGATATGTTGAGCTTGGAGATGTGGTTGAAAGGTAGAGGTCTTGTTCATCTGCCGAAACCTATAAGGAAGATACACAAATTAATCTTCTCTACATAGATCTGGGTTTTCGCTAGGATGAAACCCCTTGATTGTAAGTGCAGACAGAAGAAGAAGAGCCATGTACAATAGAGTAAACAAATGCAGATCATGAGACAAAGGACTGAGTCTTTGGGGAATATGGTCATGGGACCGTTGGGAGTTGGGTCGTGTTTACAGAAGATCGCGAACAACGAAGAAGAAGAAGAAGAAGAAGAAGAAGAAGAAGAAGAAGAAGAAAGAAGAAGGAAAAAGAAAGAAAAAGGGAAAGGCGGTGGGGAAAAAGAAAAAGGGGGTGGGGGCTTATAAAGGCATTCCCGTGGGTCTAGTCTGATCGGGTTTTTCTTGATCCGACCCCTTTTTGTGTCGGTGGGTGCGAATCTCAGAGGAATATTTTGGATCCATTAAAAGAATGGTCTCCACATTTTTCACAAAGTTCTCCAAAAATGGTTTCAATCGCTGACCATTAACAGTAAAGATATTATTGTTTGATGGGATTTCCACTTCTAATATTCCATGTCCAAACACCTATTTGACAATATAAGGTCCAGTCTATCTTGACTTCAACTTACCAGGAAAAAGGCAAAGTCTTGAATTAAACAACATGACTTTTTGAGTAGGTTCAAAAGAATTTCGCACGATGTTCTTGTCATGAAATTTTTTTATCTTGGATTTCACAATCTTAGCATTTTCATATGCTTCATTTCTCAATTCCTCCAATTCATTAATCTGAAGTTTCCATGACAATCCGGTCTTGTCCAGGTCAAAGTTCATTGCTTTAATGGCCCACTATGCCCTATGTTCCAGTTCCAGTTCCATAGGTAAGTGATAGGGCTTGCCATAGATTAATCATTTAGGAGACATGTCCAAAATTGTTTTAAAAGCAGTGCTATATGCCCAGAGTGCATCAGTTAGTCTTGACGATTAATCTTTGTGGTCTAGATTTACCATTTTTTCTAAAATTAATTTGATCTCCCGATTAGCCAATTCAGCCTGTCCACTAGTCTGTGGATGAAAAGGGGTTGCAATTTTGTAAAAAATCAAGAACTTTTTCATCAAATTCTAGAAAGGACGATTGCAAAAATGAGCACCCCCATCACTTATGATTGATTTCAGAATTCCAAACCGAGACAAAATGTTTTCTTTTAAAAATTTGATCACCATTTGGTGATCATTATTCCGATGTGGAATTGCCTCAACCCATTTGGACACATAGTCTACAGCCACAAAAATGTATAGATAGCCAAAGGAGGGGGAAATGGTCTCATAAAATCGATGCCCCAACCGTAAAAAATTTCAATCACCAGAATGGGGTTTAAGGGCATCATGTTTCTTTTTGAAATGCTCCCCAACCTTTGGCATCTATCGCAAGTTAAACAAATGGCATGAATATCTTTGAAAAGTGTGGGCCAGTAAAATCCACACTATAAGAATTTCACAGCGATTTTTCTTGATGAAAAATGGCCACCACATGCTTCAGAATGACAAAATGTTATTACCTGTTTGCTTTCTTGAGCGGGGATGCAACGTCTTATGATTTGATCTTTACAGTACTTAAATACATACAGATCTTCCTAAAAGAAGTTACGAACCTCCCTCAGAAATTTCTTTTTGTCCATAGTGGTGAAGGATGGAGGGAGCATTCCAGTAGCAAGGAAATTAGCAATATCAGCGTACCATGGGGTCTCATCAATTATGAACAGTTGTTCATCGGGGAATTTTTCTTTGATTGACAATCCATCCTCTTGAAATTCATACGTTAATCTGTACAGATGGTCTGCCACCACATTCTTAACACCCTTCATGTTCTTAATGATCAGATCAAACTCTTGGAGTAAGAGTATCCATCTTAAGAGCCTAGGCTTAGCATCCTTCTTTGTGAGCAAGAATTTTAGGGCTGCATGGTTAGTGAATACAACAACAGAAGAACCAACGAGATCAGAATGAAATTTCTCTAAAGTGAAAACTACAGCAAACAACTATTTTTTATTGGTGGAGTAATTCATTTGAGCTTCATTTAAATTCTTGCTTGCATAGTAAATCACATATGATTTCTTATCTTTTCGTTGCCCCAACACATCACCTACAACATAATCACTGGCATCGCACATTAGTTCAAAGGGTAGGGTCTAGTCAGGGGATTGCATGATTGGGATATAAATTAACGTGGCTTTAAGTTTGTCAAAAGCTTTATGACATGCTTCACTCCACACAAAATTTACGTCCTGACTCAGGAGATGACACATAAGTTTAGCTATGGTACTGAAATCTTTTATGAATCTCTTGTAAAACCGTGCATGTCCTAGAAATGATCGGACATCCTTTACAGTCTTTGGAGCAGGCAGGTTTCCAATTAGGTCTATTTTTTCCTTGTCTACTTTCATGCCTTCAGATGACACAATGTGACCTAAGACAATACCATGTGTTACCATGAAATGACATTTCTCCAAATTAAGTACCAGATTGGCTTCTTGACATCTTATCAATACCTTCTCTAGGTTGGCCAGACACAAATCAAATGAGTCACCATAGACAGAGAAGTCATCCATTAATACTTCTAAAAATTTCTCGACCATGTCACTGAACAAGCTCATCATGCATCTTTAGAATGTTACAGGAGTGTTACAAAGTTCGAATGGCATCCTTTTGAATGCAAAGGTGCCAAAGGGGCATGTGAATGTGATTTTCTCCTAATCATTGAGTGCTATCTCAATTTGATTGTACTTGGAATACCCATCCAGGGAACAATAAAATTCATGGCCTGCAATTATCTCTAGAACCTGGTCAAGAAAGGGAATGATCTTTCCTAGTCACCAAATTGATAGTTAATACACATTTGCCATCCTGTGACAACTCGAGTTGGTACTAGTTCATTGACTTCATTTTTTACTACTGTGCCCCCAGACTTCTTGGGCACAACTTGGGTTGGACTAACCCATTTGCTATCGAAGATAATAAAGATTATCCCTGCATCTAAGCTATATACTTGGAAGAGGATTCAAAACCCTCTTGTCAAATACAGCGATGACTAAACCCTCACATGAAAGAAGTTGTGAGAATGGAAGTGCTAAGAGCTTTCAAGTCAGCGATGGTCCATCAAATGGTGCTTTTATGGCTTTTAAGAACTTCAATTAGTTTAGACTCTTGCAAGTCTGTGAGCTTAGATGAAATTACCACTGGGTATGACTCGTCCTCTCCTAGGAATGCATATTTGAAGTCAGATAGGAGAGGTTTCAATTTAGGCTTTGGGGCCTGACACTTGATGCGAGTGGCTTTGTGCCACTTGGTGAAAGTTCCTCGAATTTGGGGGCCCATGTCTCAACAACATGAGTGGGGCAATTCTTTGGATCATTATCTATTGTCTCGGATGTGATGGATTATGATAGAGAAGATTCAGTGGGGTTTTCATAGAATATGTTATTCAGATGTTCCTGAACAAACGACTCAATGTAATTTATTTCTCTTTCTTCTTTGTCCTCTTATGGGTGTTTGGCAACATTAAAAATATTTAGCTCAAGAGTCATATTCCCAAAGGTTAATTTCATGACCCCATTCCTACATTGATTAGTGCATTTGAAGTTGCTAGGAAGGGTCGACCAAGAATGACGGGAATTGGGTTCTCTGAATGCTTTGCTAGCTAGGTATCTAGCGCGTTCAAGTCAACAGGGAAGACAAAGTTGTCCACTTAGACAAGTAAATCTTCAATAATGCCCCTAGGGACTTTTAACGATCTATCTGCCAACTGGAGTGTAACACTGGTGGGTTTGAGTTCTCCCAGCCCCAACTGCTAATAAATAGAAAATAGGAGCAAATTGACACTTGCTCCAAGGTCTAACAGTGCTTGTTCAATTCTAAAGTTTCCATTGACACATGACACAGTTGTACACCTAGGGTCTTTATGTTTTGGAGGGGTTTTGTGTTGAAGCAAGGCATTGACTTGTTCTGTCAAGAAAGCTCTTTTTTGGACATTCTGGTTTCTCTTGACTGTACACAAGTCTTTTAAAAAATTGGCATAAGACGGAACCTATTTGATTGCATCCAGAGGTGGGATGTTGATTTTTACTTACTTGAAGAGTTCGTAAATTTTTGGCTGATTATTCAATTTCTGTACAATTTTGAGTTTATGAGGAAAATGAGCAAGAATAGGACATGAGGGTCCCTGTTCTTTTGATGGCTCTGGTTCTTGTTCAATCACAAGTTCAGGTTCCTCCTTAATTATAAGTTCAGGCTCAACTGGTGAGTTGATTGGGATTGACTTAGGTTTTGGCTTAGGAATTAGCATGTCTCTAATGGTCTTGTCAATCACCTTGCCACTTCTCAGTGTAGTGACAACTTGGGCTTGGTCTTGTGGAGTTTCCATGGTTGTAGGATTTTTCACCTGAAATTGGCCTTGCGGTGGTTTTGGTTGGGCAGTAAACTTGCCCTTCTCATGTGTGGTCATGGATTGAGTTAACTTTTGGATGTGGCTTTTAAGGTCCTTGAAAGATTGAGTGGTCTGAGTTTTGAAATCAGTAAAAGCCTGAGTGAAACTATTGTTATAGTTCATTTGGCTATGCATAAACTGATTTAGGGTATCCTCAAGGCTCCTCTTTTGTGGTGGTTGGTATGGTTGATATGAGGGAGGTCCTTGGGGTGGTGGGGTGTGAACCTTGTTGTTTGTTCATGGGAGTTGGTTGTGTTTCTCTAACTAAAGTTTGGGTGGTTCTGCCACCCTGGATTGTATATTTCAGAGGATGGGCTGGATTAAGGCTTGTTGAAGTTAGAAACGCACAAATCCCACACACTTGTTCTGTGGGAGGGCCAACATCAACTTGTTGAATCTTTTTCATCTCTAAAGCTTCAAGCTTTCAAGATAGAGTGGACATTTTTTCTCTTAGGTCATCATCATCTCTCAAAACATACTTACCCCCTTGGGAAGTAGATGGTTTGGCTTTAACAATGGTAGGGGAGGCTGAGTCCCACAACTGAGAACTGTCTGATATGGTGTCAAAAAAATTGAATGCCTCCTCCAGGCTCTTTCTCATAAACTCTCCTTGAGCCATCATTTCGACAAACTAATGTAGTCTAGTGGGCAAGGAGTCATAGAAAAATGCTACCAAAGTCCAATTCTCAAAAGCATGGTGTGAACAGGACTGGAGTAGATCCTTGAATCTCTCCCAACTTTGGTAAAAGGTTTCTCCTTCTTTGACCAAAAAATTCATGATTTGCCTTTTCAGTGCATTTGTGCAGTGCAGAGGGAAACTTTCTGAAAAATTCATTTTGTAGTGCCTGCTAGTCAGGTATTGAAAGAGCTTTTAAAGAATTTAGCCATTGTTTAGCATTATCTTTTAAAGAAAATGAAAAAAGTTTCATTTTGGCTAGCTCAAAATTGTCTTGAAATGTTCCACATACTTCCTCAAACTCTTTTATATGCAGATATGAGTTTTCTGTTTCGAGTCCATGGAATTGAGGGAGTAGTTGAACTGTCCTCATCTTTACAATAAAGAGGGGGTGCATTTTCAAGAAAGATAAAACAAGAGGGGACACTATTTCTTGTGGGATTTAAGTAATCCTGCAGAGTTTGAATGTCAGGCACTTCCCCCTCTCTCACAGGAACCTCTCCTCATCTCTCATCATTTGCCATTCTACTTTCACAAGAGTCTACTACTGATCTAGGTGAAGGTGGTTTTGGTTGATTCACATACCCAGAAGATTATGCTGGTAAATTTTGATAATGAGGAGCATCCTCAAACATAAAAATAATTAAAACAAATTTATACACAGTGAAGCAAATATACAAACAAAAAGAGAGGCCTTTTTACCTTTTACCTTAAAACACCTTTTATGGTTCCTTGACAACAGCGCCAAAAATTTGACTCGATCCAAAATGTGTACACCCAAGTGGAGGCGGTAAAGTTGTAGTAATAATCTGGTTAAGTCTAGAGTCGAATCTACAAGGAACTATGATTAGTGTTTTGAAGTAGCAGTGATAGAGACCAAGTAACTGAAAACCTTGAGAGTTTGAAGTTATGGGATTTCTTGAATAGAATATAAGATTCTTTCCAAGAGTTTTTTAGACAAAATATAAGATAAATTTAAATGTAAACAATCACCCTTTAGTTCGAGGATCAGAACATGTAGTTATTCATCCGATTTATTATACTTGTGCATAACTTAATTAACTCTCGTGTCAACAGCAAGTTAATCGAAAAATAAAGATGGACTATGAGAATTAAACACATGATTCTGATGCCTTTGTAGAAGTTTACAAGAATTATCTATGCCGAGACTCAACCCGTCTCCAAAAAAGCAAGTATTTCTACAAGGCATCCAACTATGACATTAATGTTCCATTCTTTTACTAAAGCACAATAATGGTGAAGATTGAAATGTTGTCATGAAGATCTAGTCGGGGTACTTGCCTTGAACCAACGGGTCTTTCTATGCAAGAGTCATCCGTGACATAAAAAGAACTCATGGTTATACAAAGTACCTTAGCTTTACTAGATGCATTCAATCATTCAATAAGCAAGTGAAATATAAAGCATTAAAGCATAAAGGAGATGCACAAATATAACTTCCAGATAATTTATACATATTCATCACCTCTTACTAAAGAGTGAATGAGGAACTACTCACTCTTCATGGCTTGGGTAAAGCTAGAAAAGTGAGTGATGATCATCTCTCCAAGTAGAGAACTTACAAGGTAAAGTACAATAAGCGAGGAGCTGATCTTTGACAAAGAATGAGTGAATCACGTTCCACCCTTCACGGCTTTGCTAAAAATCTAGAAAAATGGAAGAGTTTCACTTCTCTAAGAAAGAAGGAAGCTCAAGTAATGGAAGTGAAAGACAATAAATGAAAGTAGAAGAAAGCTAAACACTTTTGGAGGGTTTCCACCACAACCAAAAGATGATCTATCTCCCTTGATACAATAAATATAAGACTAAGTATATGAGTGGGAGTCTAAGCCTTCATCTAGCTCTTGACTAGTTCTAGGTGTAGTGTAAACCTTACAAACCAAGTTCTAGTCTTCTATAAGAACTATCTTCCCTTCAAAGGCTCCCCCAAGGGGAGTATTTATAGGCAAGGAGGAGTAGGGGGGAGATAAGGGAGTGTGAAGGAATTGTGTATGCCGCCCAAGTCCAAGTGAAAGCCAACTACTCTGCAGCCTGCCTATGGAGAACGTTCGAACGTGATCTGGCGTTTGAACGTTGTCTCTGTTTTTGCTTTATGGGCATTCGAATGTTGTCTCCCATCTTTGCTTTATGGGCATTCGAACGCCAGATGGGGCCTGACCTTCTCACTCAAGTGGCCTGTGGTCTTTTGTGAAAACCTACTTCCACACTCCATGCACATTTTGGTACTTTGCACTCAGCAGTCTAGTCTTCAACAATCAACTTAAGTGGACGTTCGAACGTGAGTTAGCATTCGAACGTGGTACTCAAGTACCTTAGGGTCTTCCTTCTTGGCTGCAACACACCATGTCTCAGCAGTTTGGTCTTCAATCAATTCAAGTCGACGTTCAAACATTCTTGGCTTGGTCCAATCTTTTCCAATTTTGCTTCAGAATATGCTAGTGTTGCATGAAAGTCTAATATTTATTGCCTTTAGTCCCTTGTACAATTTATGCCCTAAAATGTCATCATTTAAACTTCATCAAAGTATAATTAGTCTTAAAAGGGCATAGTAAATTGCTAATTTTAACTACTAATCAGCGTCCCCCTTTGAAGTGTGAGACAAAAGATATGCTTAGTTCAACAAAAGAATTCATAGAAGCTGATCTAAGTTTGGTGAACCACTAGCACATAGATCCCTTTAGGGTGGTAGGAAAAGCTTTGCACATAATTTCTTCTAGTATGTTATATAGCTACAAGAGGAATTTATAGGGGTCAAGGTAGTCTAGTGGATCTTTTGAGCTATCAAAGACTTCCACAGTTGGCTTTTTGAACTGAGAGGAGGAGGTAGTTTGCCATATCAGCCACGAATGGCGTGTCCATATGCCTTAGAAGGTACTCGACCATTTTCGGTGCTCACATCTAGATGGCGTTGAAGACATCGCTTAGTTGATTCTACACCTCATTTTTTTTATCCCATTGGTTAGGGATACCCTTTAAAAGATTGTTGTAGTGGATTTTCACGGTCCACATTCTGGGTTTCTCCCTCATCCTTTTGGAATGAAGGATCGCTAGCATGGGAGGATTGAGCAGGCATATGAGGAGGGGGAGCTGAAGCGTATTGATGCTGAAGTGGGGCACCTTAGCATGTTGGGCAAGCACCTGAGGCACTAGGCGAGGCACTTTCCTTTGTGCCTCGAGTGCTGCCCTGCCTAGGTGTTAAGGCAGGGCACCTCGAGGATGCCAAGCGAGCATTAATTGGAAGAGTTGTTGGTTTTGGTTTACCAACAACTACATAGTCTCAAGTAGTTGTAGTCTAGCAATAGTGGTTGTTGTAGCAACGAGTTTTTTTGGCAGGTGCAAGACCTCGTTGAGATGTGGTGGATCATTGTCTTCCCCTTGTTGATTCATGGATCTAGTTGTAATAGCTATAAAATGGAAATAGAGTAGGAAAGATAGCAGGGTGAAAATGGAGATACAATAAAGTGAAAACTAAGTCATTCCCATAGACGATGCCAAACTGATGATGTAAAAAATGTGTTTATGCACCACCTGTCAAGTATTTAATGTAGTAATTAGGAAGGAGACTCAACACAAGCAAACACAAATTAAGTGGTTCGGTCAAAGTGACATACTCCACTATGAAGGGCTATGATGGCCTGAGTGTTTTATTGCTCAAGGAGTGTAAGGTGCTCAGATATGAGTGATGCCTCCCTTGTGTAGGTGGGGCTTACAATTTATAAGCACCTCTTAACAAATTGAGGTGTCATTCTCATAACAGGTGAGGCAGTTTAGTGGAACTAACATCATTCTTGTAATAGGCAAAATAGTTTCGTAGAGTTGGCGACGTGCACCTGATGATTATATCCCACGGAGATCTCCACGTATGTCAGTTTTGGGCTGAGTCTCTCAAGATGGCGAGGCTGAACCGATTGAGCTTCCTTGATCCTGTGGTGGGTGCTTGATCATTTTCTCTAACTTCCCACACGAACCCGATTATGTGTGTATATGGCTTGCAGAGTATGGTGAATGTCACTTTCCCTCAAGTTCAATGCAAGAAGTGGGAAAATTGTGCGTGGATATACAAAAACATGAGATTATGCAAAAAATGTTCCCAAGCGTAGAGTGTCTTAAAATGTCGTGTTTTACTTGGAATGAGTATTTTAAGGTCATCTCCTTAGGGAAGGCAAGGTCGGGTGTTCTTGAAGAGTGATTTGTAAAAAGTGAAAATCGGAAAATCTTGTGATTTGAAATTTGGTTGGTTGTGAATTGTGAAATATGCAAGAAAACAAGATTGGCTAATCTATAGAGGTTATCCCAATGGTAATTCCAAATCGATTCATTTCATTCAACTAATGGTGCATAGGTGTTTGATTGATTCGTAGGAAGTGAGGGATGAATGTGGTTGCATTGGACAAAAACATACCCTGTGACCAGTCTTCGGTGTATCAAAAGCCCATAACCACGTCCACACTCAACCTAGTTAAACCAAACATGTTACAGTACAAGGAAGAATAAAAGAGAGTTGATTTCACATCCCCAAGAGGGAATCCCTCTTGGATTAGACAACTAAAAGTTTAGCTATCCATGTTAAAATAAGAACAAACATTAAAGATAAAGGCATGGTGATGAAATCAAGCATAGACTTGTATTAAGGTAAGAAGAAGTTTAAACTACAAAAGAAAAGATATTTACTTCCAAAATGTAAAGCTTGAAGGGAACAAAGCCCAAATGTAGAAATGAACCACAAGAACCCTAGCCAAACTTAATTACAACTTTGATTAAAAGAGATTAAAGTGCAAGAGGGAAAGATTACATGTCAAAATGGAGCTTACTACAATGAAAATGGTGAAGGAAAATGTAAAACCCAGCTTTCTCTCTCTAGAACTTTGTCTTCTTCCTTGGACCTTCTCTCTCTAAAAGCTTGATAATCTAAAAATGTATGTAGGAAGTGTGTATTTTCGTCCATCCCCCTTCTCTAATCTTGAGTGGCTGCCTTGGATTGCTAGGAGAGAGGTTGTCCACAAAAACTTCCAAAATCAGTTAAAGCATGGTCCCCCTTCCTCTTCCCAACCACTCCCTCTCTCCTCATTGGCCCACCCATTCCCTTATGCTTATTCTCTGAGTGTAGGGGTTAAGAGATCATGATGGAGTGTTAAAAAGGTTAGAACATGGATTGGATATGAAAAGGAGAGCCCTCATAGCTGGTAGAGTAGTTTGGAAGAGAATCTGAACTTTCTGGGCTGGTGACGTGGTATCGATAGCTTGACATTTCCTCATTGTTGAATCAACAAGGGCACAAGTGGGTGGTACGGGTACCAAAGGCAGGTAGGTGTCGGTAGCTAAATTCTAGTAGGTTCTGGTACCGGTACTTAGTGAAGAGGTACCGGTACCTTCTTCAGTTCCTCCATTTCAGCAAGTTGAGTTCCAAGTATCAGGTACCGGTACCTAGTGATGTGGTACCGGTACCTAGTGATGTGGTACTGGTACCTACTTTCTATAGAGCTCAGATACCGGTACCTTTACTTCCTATTTTGATATTTTTAGTTCTTTGAGCTCTTGAGCCATCTGTCTTGAGTTCCTTTTTTTCCCATTCTCCCCAATCACTTTATGGGCTACTTTATGCCTGCAATTTTCCATCCTATCACATGCAATCAAGTTAGTTTCCATTAATCATCAATTTGAATCCATTTTCCTGAAAATTCACTACAAAACAAGTTAAAATGGATGCAATGAAGATGTTTAATGTGCAATGTGATTAGTAGTTAAAATTAGCATATTATTAGGCTTTTTTAAGACTAATTATACTTTGATGGAGTTTAAATGATGAAATTTTAGGTCCTAAAATGAACAAGGGCTCAAGAGCAACAAATATCAAACTTGAACGTAGAACCAACATATTGGGGGACATAATTGGAGAAACTGGGAACAAAGCAAGAACGTTCGAACGCCAACTCATGTTCGAACGTCCACTTGAATTATTTGAGGACCAGGATGCTGAGACATGGCGTGTTGCTGTCAAGAAGGAAAATACTAAGGTACTTGAGTACCACATTCGAACGCCAACACATGTTCAAATGTCCACTTAATTATTTGAGGACTAGGATGCTGAGTGCAAAGCGCCAAGTTATGCATGGAGTGTGGAAATGGGATTCCACAGAAGACCATAGGCCACTTGAGTGGGAAGGTCAGACCTATCTGGCGTTCAAATGCCCATCAAGTAAAGACAGAAGTAACATTCGAACGTTGTCCCCAGATAGGCTGCAAAGTGGTTGATCTTCTCTTTGGACCTTGGGACTTTCACTTGAACTTTGATGGCCTTGTACTATTCTTCCACACTACCATGGCCCCCTCCTCCTCCTAGCCTATAAATAATCCCATTGTAGGAGCTTCAAAGGGGGGTCTTTTTGAGTCTTTTAGAGAGCTAGATCTTGGTTTTGTAGGCTTAGACTACACCAAGACTAGTTGAAGAGCTTGAAGGAGGCTTAGACTCCCACTTGTAGTTGTAGAATTAATCTTAGACTTAGGCTTATATTTACTTGTATCAAGGGAGATAGATCATCTTTTGGTTGCGGTGGAAACCCTCCAAAAGTGACTAGCTTTCTTCTACTTTCATTAATTGTCTTTCAATTCCATTGCTTGAGCTTTGTTCTTCCCTTAGAGGAGTGAAACTCTTCCACTTTTGTAGAACTTTACCAAAGTCGTGAAGGGTGGAACGTGATTCACTCATTCTTTGTCGAAGATAAGCTCCTCGCTTATTGTGCTTTTTCCTTGTAAGTCCTCTACCTGGAGGGATGAACATCACTCACTTTTCTAGCTTTACCAAAGCCATGAAGAGTGTGTAGTTTCTCATTCACCCTTTAGTAAGAGGTGATGGACATGTATAAATCATTCGAAAGTTATATTTTGGGCATTTTATTTACGTTTTAATGCTTTATATTACACCTGCTTATTCAATAACTGAATGCATCTAGCAAAGCCAAGGTACTTTGTATAACCGTGGGTTCTTTCTATGATATGGATGACTCTTGCATAGAAAGATCCATGTGTTCAAGGCAAGTACCTCGGCTAGATCTTCATGACTACCTTTCAATATTCACAATTATTGGACTTCATTTAAAAGATGGAATATTAACGCCATGGTTGGATGCCTTGTAGAAACATTGCTTGTTTGTAGATGGGTTGAGTCCCAGCATAAAGAATTCTTGTAAACTTCTAGAAAGACATCAGAACCATGTGCTTAATTCTCACAATCCACCTTTATCTTCCGATTAAGTTACCATTGACACAGGAGTTAATTGAGTTACTAAGCACAAGTATAATAAACTAGATGATTAACTACATGTTCAGATTCTTGAGCTAAAGGGTGACTGTTTACATTTGAATTTATCTTATATTTTGTCAAGAAAAACTTCTTGGAAAGAATGAAACATTTGGCCCAGGAAAATCACTAAACATCAGCATTATAAATCTCAAAGGTTATAATCACATGGTCTCTGGCATTGCTTACTTCAAAACACCAACAATAGTTCACTGTGTATTTGACTCCAGACTTAACCGGATTATTATTACAACTTGACCGCTTGCACTTGGGTGTACACATATTGGATCAAATCAAGTTTTTGGCGTTGTTGCTGGGAAACCATAAAAGGCATTTTATGGTAAAAGGTAAGAAGACCTTCCTTTTTGTATATATTCTTTCTTTGATTTATTGTGTATAATTTTTTTTTATTTTATGTTTGAGAACGATCCTCACTTTCAAAATTTTCCAGCAGAATCAGTTGGATCTGTGAATCAGTCTGAACCATATTCACCTAAATTAGTAGTAGACCCTCTTGATAATAATATGGCAAATAATGAAAGACAATGAGAAGTTCTTGTGAGAGAGGGGGAAGTGCCTAACATTCGAACTCTGCGGGATTACTTAAATCCCAAAAGAAATAGTGTCCCCTCTTGTTTTATCTTTCCTGAAAGTGCACCCCTCTTTACTATGAAGACAGGGACAGTTCAACTACTCCCTCAATTTCATGGACTCAAAATAGAAAATTCATATCTGCACATAAAAGAGTTTGAGGAAGTATGTGGAACGTTTAAAGACAATTTTGAGCTGTCCAAACTAAAACTTTTTTCGTTTTCTCTAAAGGATAAAGTTAAACAATTGCTAAATTCTTTAAAATCTCTTTCAATACCTGACTGGCGGGCACTAAAGAATGAATTTTTCAGAAATTTGTTTCCTCTACACCACACTAATGCACTGAAAAGGCAAATCATGAATTTTTTGGTCAAAGAAAGGGAAACCTTTTACCAAAGTTGGGAGAGATTCAAGAATCAGCTCGAGTCCTGCCCATACCATGCTTTTGGGAATTGGACTTTGGTAGGATTCTTTTATGACTCTTTGCCCACTAGACTACGTTAGTTTGTCAAAATGATGGCTCAAGGAGAGGTTATGGGTAAGAGTTCGAAGGAGGCATTCAATTTTTTTGACACTATATCTAATAGTTCTCAGATGTGGGATTCATACTCCCTTACCAATGTTGAAGCCAAACCATCTACTTCCCAAGGGGGTAAGTATGTCTTGAGAGGAGATGATGATCTAAGAGCAAAAATGTCCACCCTATCTCGAAAGCTCGAAGCTTTAGAGATGAAAAAGGTTCATCAAGTTGATGTTGGCCCTCCCACAGAACAAGTGTGTGGGATTTGTGCGTTGACAGGACACCCTACTGGGGAGTGTCCTTCCATTCCGGCATTCAAAGAGGTCTTGTTGGAGCAAAAAAATGCAATTTCTAACTTCAACAAGCCTTACTCCAACCCCTACTTTGAAACATACAATCCAGGGTGGCGGAATCAACCAAGCTTGAGTTGGAGGAACACACAACTCACTCCCATGAACCAACCACAAGGTTCACATCCACCACCTCAAGGACCTCCCACATATCAACCATACCAACCACCACAAAAGAGGAGCCTTGAGGATACCCTGAATTAGTTCATGCACAGCCAAATGAACTATAACAATAGTTCCATTCAGTCTTTTATTGATTTCAAAACCTAGACCACCCAATCTTTCGAGAATATGAAAAGCCACATTCAAAAATTGACCTAATTCATGAGCACACACAAGAAAAGCAAGTTTTCTGCTCAACCAAAACCACTAGAAGACCAATTTCAGGTGGGAAATCTTTCAATCATGGAAAAGCCACAAGACCAAGCCCGAGTTGTCATTACATTGAGAAGTGGCAGAGTGTTTGACAAGACCATTAAAGACATGCTAATTCCAAAGCCAAAACCCGAGTCAGTCCCAGTCAATGCACTAGTAGAGCCTAAACATATGATTGAAGAAGAGCCTGAGCCTATGATTGAACAAGAACTAGAACCATCAAAAGAAAAGGAACCTTTGTGTCCTATTCCTGCCCCTTTTCCTCATAGACTCAAAATTGTACAAAAGTTGAATAACCAACTAAAAATATACGAGCTTTTTAAGCAAGTAAAGATCAACATCCCACTTCTAGATGCAATCAAACAAGTTCAGTCTTATGCCAAATTTCTGAATGACTTATGCACAGTCAAGAGAAGCCAGAATATCCAAAAAAAAGCCTTCTTGACAGAACAAACAAGTGTCTTACTTCAACACAAAACCCCTCCAAAATATAAAGATCTGGGGTGTCCGACTGTGTTGTGTGTCATTGAAAAATTTAGAATTGAACAAGCACTAGACCTTGGAGCAAGTGTCAATTTGCTCCCCTTTTTTCTCTACTAGCAGTTAGGTCTAGGTGAGCTCAAACACACTCGTGTCACACTCCAGTTGGCAGACAGATCTATCAAAATCCCTAGGGGAATTATTGAAGATGTGCTTGTCCAAGTGGACAACTTTGTCTTCCCTGTTAACTTCATTGTTCTAGATACTCAGCCATCAAAGCATTTAGAGAACCCAATTTTCATCATTCTTGGTCAACCCTTCCTTGCAACTTCAAATGCACTAATCAATTGTAGGAATGGAGTCATGAAATTAAACTCTGGGAATATGGCTCTTGATCTAAATATTTTCAATGTTGCCAAACACCTAGGTGAAGACAAAGAAGAGAAAGAAACAAATTCCATTGAGTTGTTGGTTCAGGAACATCTGAATAACACATTTTGTGAAAATCCAACTGAATCTTCTCTGTTGTAGTCTATCACATTTGAGGCAACAGATGATGATCCAAAGAATTGCCCCATTGATGCTGTTGAGACATGGGCACCCAAATTCTAGGAACTTTCACCAAGTGGAACAAAACCACTCTCATCAAGTGTCAGGCCACCAAAGCCTGAATTGAAACCTCTCCCATCTGACCTAAAATATGCATTCTTAGGAGAGGATGAGTCATACCTAGTGGTAATTTCATCTAAGCTCACAAACTTGCAAGATTCTAAATTGATTAAAGTTCTTGAAAGCTATAAAAGCACCATTGGATGGACCATCGCTGACTTGAAAGGTATAAGCCCATTAATTTGCAATCACGCCATATACCTTGAAGAGGATTCAAAACCCTCTCGTCAAATGCAGCTACGACTGAATCCTCACATGAAGGAAGTCGTGATAACTGAAGTACTCAAGCTCTTGGATACGGGGATAATTTTTCCTTTCTCCGATAGCAAATGGGTTAGTCCACAAATGAAGCCAATGAACTAGTACCAACTTGAGTCATCACAGGATGATGGATGTGTATCGACTATCAAAAACTCAATTTGGTAACTAGGAAAGACCATTTCCCTCTTCCCTTTCTTGACCAGGTTCTAGAGAGAATCGTAGGGAACGAAATCTACTATTTCCTGGATGGGTATTCATGATACAATCAAATCGAGATAGCACCAATGATCAGGAGAAAACCACATTGACATGCCCCTTTGGCACCTTTGCATTCAAAAGGATGCCATTTGGACTTTGTAACGCTCTTACAACATTTCAAAGATGCATGTTGAGCTTGTTCATTGACATGGTCGAGAAATTTTTGGAAGTGTTCATGGATGATTTCTCTGTCTATGGTGACTCATTTGACTTGTGTCTGGCCAACCTAGAAAAGATATTGGTAAGATGTCAGGAAGTCAATCTGGTGCTTAATTGGGAGAAATGCCATTTCTTGGTAACACAAGGCATTGTCTTAGGTCATGTTGTGTCATCTAAAGGCATGAAAGTTGACAAGGAAAAAATAGATTTGATTGGAAATCTGCCTACTTCAAAGATTGTGAAGGATGTCCGATCATTTCTGGGACATACAAGGTTTAACAGGAGATTCATAAAAGATTTTAGTGCCATAGCTAAACCCATGTGTCATCTCCTGAGTTAGAACGTAAATTTTGTGTGGAGTGAAGCATGCCATAAAGCTTTTGACAAGCTTAAAGGCATGTTAATTTTTGCCCTAATCTTGCAACCCCCTAACTGGACCCTACCCTTTGAACTAATGTGTGATGCCAGTGATTATGCTGTAGGTGCTGTGCTGGGGCAACAAAAAGATAAGAAACCATATGTGATTTACTATGCAAGCAAGACTTTGAATGAAGCTCAAATGAATTACTCCACCACTGAAAAAGAATTGCTTGCTGTAGTTTTCACTTTGGAGAAATTTCATTCTTATCTTGTTGGTTCTTCTGTTGTTGTATTTATTGACCATGCAGCACTGAAATTTTTGCTCACAAAGAAGGATGCCAAGCAAAGGCTCTTAAGATGGATATTCTTACTCAAAGAGTTTGATCTGGTCATTAAGGACAAGAAGGGCATTGAGAATGTGGTGGCAGATCATCTGTCCAGATTAACATATGACTTTCAGGAGGATGGAGTACCAATCAATGAAAAGTTCCCATATGAACAACTATGCACCATCGAGGAGATACCATGGTATGCTGATATTGCTAACTTTCTTTGTACGGGTACGCTCCCTCCATCCTTTACAATGATGGACAAAAAGAAATTTATGAGGGAGGTTTGCAACTTCTTTTGGGAGGATCCATACGTATTCAAGTACTGTAAGGATCAAATCATAAGGCGTTGCATCCCCGCTCATGAAAACAGACAAGTAATATCGTTTTGCCATTCTGAAGCATGTGATGGCCATTTCTCATTAAGGAAAATTGCTGCAAAAATCTTATAGTGTGGATTTTATTGGCCCACTCTTTTCAAAGACATCCATACCTTTTGCTTGGCATATGATAGATGCCAAAGGTTGGGGAACATTTCTAAAAAAACATGATACCCTTAAACCCCATTCTAGTGATTGAAATTTTTGACAACTGGGGCATCGATTTTATGGGACCATTCCCCCTTCCTTTGGCTATCTATACATTTTGGTAGCCATAGACTATGTATCCAAATGGGTTGAAGCAATTTTATGCCAGAATAACGATCACCAAACAGTGATCAAATTTTTAAAAGAAAACATTTTATCCCGATTTGGAATTTTGAAATCAATCAGAAGTGATGGGGGTGCTCATTTTTGCAATCATCTTTTTTGAAACTTAATGAAAAAATACTTGATTTTTCACAAAATTGCAACACCTTATCATCCACAGACTAGTGGACAGGCTGAATTAGCTAATCAGGAGATTAAAATAATTTTAGAAAAAATGGTAAATCCAGATCACAAAGATTGTTCATCAAGACTAACTGATACACCCTGGGCATATCACACTACTTTTAAAACAATTTTGGGCATGTTTTATTATCGATTAGTCTATGGCAAGCCTTGTCACCTACCTGTGGAATTGGAACATAGGGCATACTGGGCCATTAAAGCAATGAACTTTGACATGGACAAGGCTGAATTTTCAAGAAAACTACAGATCAACGTATTGGAGGAATTGAGAAATGAGGCATATAATAATGCAAAAATTGCAAAGGAAAGGATGAAAATCTTTTATGACAAAAACATAGTAAGAAAATCCTTTACCCCCTCCTAGAAAGTTTTGTTGTTTAATTCAAGACTCCACCTTTTTCCTGGTAAGTTAAGATCAAGATGGATAGGGCCTTATATTGTCAAAAAGGTGTTTGGACACGGAGCAGTAGAAGTGGAAAACCCCTCGAACGGTAATATTTTTATTGTTAATGGTCAGCGTTTGAAACCATTTTTGGAGGACTTTGTTAAAAATGTGGAAACCATTCTTGTAATGTATCCAGAATATTCCTCCGAGATTCGTGCCTATCGACACAAAAAGGGGTTGAGTTAGGAAGTACCCGAACAAACCTGACCCACAGGAACGCCTTTATAAGGCCCCCACCCCCTTTTCCTCTTTTTCCCATCCGCCTCTTTTCCCTTTCCTTTTTTCTTCTTCTTCTTCTTCTTCTTTTTTGTTGTTAGTTGTTGTATGCAACACGACCTAACCCCCAACAACCCTAAAACCACATACTCCATAGACACAATCCTTTGTTTCATACTTTGTATTTTGATTTTATTTCTATTTATGGGTGTTCTACTTCTCTTCCCACTCATGGACAAGGCTTACCAGCCTACCTGGAACCCAGATTTGCATAAAGATGATTAATTTGTGTATTTTGCTTATGAAATTCGGCAGATGAACAGATCTCTACCTTTCAACCTCATCTCTAAGCTCCATATACGGATAAATTTGAAACATTGGGGACAATGTTCAGTTAGGTTGGGGGGTGAGAACTACAATTCATATTTTGTGGCCGTAATTTTTGTTTTTATTTTTGTTGTGTTTTTGCTGTTGTTGTTTCTGATAATATTATGTACCTTGCCTTGTATTTTGTATAAATTGATGATCATGCTTGTGAGTCAGCTTCAATCATCTTTGTGATTGACAAACGTTAAAGAACTAGATAGTAAGTCTTAAAGTTTAGAAAGCGTGGATGTCAAACTTTTTTGGTTTAGTCTGGGAGTTCTATGCACTTTTCCATCTGATGTGCATGCTGTGATCATGAGAAAAACAAGATTGGTAAGAAAAAATGAGATCCGAGAATAACAAGCAAAGCCCCTCTGTGGCAGAAGCACTTTTGCTAAACGTCGTCATGCCAAAATACTTGGTGCCTGTAAATAGTGTGGTAGAGTCTTTCACGAGAAAATATATAATCAATATTTTGAACCAATTTTTAGTTGCACACTCGATTGATTAGACTGGATAGTGAATGGGTTGAGTAAGGATTACACTAAGACGCCATGCTATTCCAGTACTTTGCTTAACTAGTTTGTGAGAGAGGAAATTGGGAGAGTCACTGGTTGTTCGAGCTACACGGATACGGAGGGAGACTCGGATTAGATTATTTTCTATAGAAAACTATGTTTTTGTTGGGATGAAAGCCAAGGGTCCAAATTTTTGTAAAAAAAATGTAAAAATCCTTTTTGTACAAAACTCTTTTGATTGAAATGAAATTATGGGCTAGGTAAGGAATGTCCCAGACTACCAACCTAAAGTGTGGGTAGAGACTTATCCTGAGACACCATGAATTTTTGGTTTAAACTTGTGTGTAAAGCCCTCTCTTATTGTATATATTAATGTGCAGAAGAACTTTTGATTTTTGATATGACATTCGAACGCCAAGTGATGTTCGAATGTCACCTGCTTACAGTACTCAGCCTCTGATGAAGCTTCTGATGGGAGCAAAAAGTACTGGGAGCTCATCATGTTCGAACGCCAGTAGACCATTTGAATGATAACTTAACGTTCGAACGCCAATAGAACGTTGGAATGATAAGAGTTTACAGTACTTTCGTCTTCAACAAAACTTAAAAAGTACTATGAGCTCACCACGTACGAACGTCACCCATGTTCGAACGATCTATTTAAAATCCTTCTAAACACATTCAAATGTTATTAACGTTTGAACGTTAATTCTTAGGCTATAAAAGCTTGGTTAGTCTTCCCCATTTCAAAAACCCTAAAACCCTTGAGAACACTCAAAACCCTAGGGCGATTCTTCATTACCCAGCCCTCAAAATACCTCTCATTTTTAATTTTCACCCAACATCAACCATCCCAAAGCCATTCCAACATCATTTATCATCATTACCACAAGAAAATCAAACTTTTCAAGCCCTAACACCCTAAAACCCGAAACACCATGCCGCCAAGAATCAAACTTCCTTAACTTGGCGCGACCCAGTCAATCAAGAGCCCAATTTCGTGGAGGGGGTGATCGAAGTGAGAGAGGGGAGGCCACCCATTGTCCGTAGATATGAAAAAACTCGCTTCCCCACGGCTCTCAAAGCAAACAGTTATGAGAACTTTTACCAAAACTAAACTATAGGCTGTGAGCAAGATGTGGTGTTAATTGATTTTGTTGAGTTGGGTATTTTTGCAGACATGGATAGGCCGTGATGGACTTGGTGCGAGAGTTTTACTCCAACGCCAAGATCATCAATGGGGCAATTAGAACGTATGTAAGGGGGGCCCATATTGATGTGCATGAGGACTACATTCAGGAGATGAGACAGGAGGTGCCTCAGGTACCCAAGCTTGCCTACCCCCCAAGGAAGAATGTGGTTGGAGTGGAGCTAATGGGGATGGCTGATTTTTCTTAGGCTGGACGGAGATTTCTCCGACAAGGGGAGCTAATTGATAAAATATAAAATGTTGAATTTAATTGCAATTTCGAACCTCAAACCAATCGGGAAAAAGAAAAAAATCATCCCTGAGATGGCCTGGTTGCTTTACGCACTTGGGAAGGGCCAAAGCATAGATCTCCCCTCCCTGATTTTGACCGAGATGAAAAAGGGATATGATGTGAAGAGGAATTCGCTACCCTTCGGCAACTTGGTCATGGAGATGTACGAGGACCATGGGATTAGGGTAAGGTTGAGATGACTATATAGAGGCCAATAGGACCACTTAACAAGGCTTTTTTCCAATGAAGCCAAGGTCACAGTGGCGGCCCAGAAGCTAGACACTAGGAGCCCCTTACCTATGGAGTTAATGAGGTGTAGGATGAGCTCGATGCGGAGGAGGAGAGAGAGCTAGATACTGAGAGAGCCCAGGAGCAGCTAGAGGAGTCAAGACCCAACACCAGCCCCAACACTTAGTGCTCACTTAGAGATATCATGCTTGGCAATGAAGCTAAGCAAGATGAGATTCTTCGCCTTCTGAGGGGTGGAGTTGGTGGGCCTGGTGGAGCTGGAGGAGAGTGGGAAGGATTTCTGTTCTTGATGATTGAATGTTTTGGTTCTTCTTTTGTGGATGAGCTTTTTCTTTGGTGGTTTATTGTGGATATTTAAAGTTTTTGTGTTTTGTCACTTCTTTTGTGGATGAATTGAATCTGTGGAGTTTGTGTTAAACGATCATATTTTGTGAAATGAATGGTTTAGTTGATCACTTTTATCTGTTTAAAAGCATGTGTAGAATTAATAGTATACTATTATGTGTTAATAAATGATGGAACAAATGTGGATGCTAAGACTGTTTGTTAAAGTAACTAATCACACGATCAGTTTGGCACCTAACTTAGCAATCTACACTTAAAACCACAGATCCTAGAAAAATAATATTTTCTCTATGCTCAAAATGTCAAATGTACATCAGTATTTTTTATTCTTAAGGTACATGATGATTGGACTCAAAAATGGAATCGATATATAACTGACATTCCATGAAAAACCCGACATGACCAGTGGAGATAACGAAAAGTACCATGGTAAGTTTTGAGCCTTGCAATGCTTTTGAGAGACGATCAACATTTACTCAAGTAAGGTCTTTCACTTTCAAATTTTGAAAAATCTCATTAAACTTGCTTTGATTGACGCAACTGAAGCGATCTATTGAAATATCCCACAAGGAATCTATTCATACGACACATACATATGCACATACTTGAGAAAGGATCGTAGGCCATCTTTGTTTTGATTTTGAGCTTTAGCCATTTCTTTTACAAAATTATATCCCTAGTTAGCCATGCTTGAGCCTTCAATGAATAATTTCTTTTTCAAGAAACCCATATTATAACCGAGCCATGGGAAAATATACCTGACATACCTTGTTATCTAATTTTCTTACACCCTCTTATCTGGCAGTATGATACAGAAAAGCAAGAAAAATAGAAAAGACAATGGTGGCTACTGTTCAATGAAAGAAAATTCGATGGGAACAACTGAGAAAGAAAAAGGACCAGACAGACAGGGAATTGCCAAGAAAGTGAAAAAAAAATGAAAGAAAGAAATACTACTTCTAGGCAAAAGATCGAAAAGCTAGAGAGAGGTGTGCTACATTACATAATGAAAAGATAGCTTTTGAATACCATTTGACTTATTTCTTTAATTGCATCAATATTCTTGCATGTGATTATGCCAAAACATGATTAGTCTGTCGTCTTAAAAACTTTCACTCCCTTTCTAACTGTACATGTGATTTTTTGATTGATCATCTTCTGATCACATGCCCTTTGAGAGACAAGTCACTATAATCGGAGTGAATTTTTGTTGAGAGCATTCTAAGGGAGGTTTGTGAAATTAAAGCTATCCATGGAAGGTAGTAAAGTGGAATGTTTGTTATATAACAATTTTTGTTTCTAGAATGATCATTCCCACAATGCAGGGAATTCCAAATGCCAATGTAATAGATGCTAATTTTTGCATAGAATAAATACCTACGGAAAAGAAATATGTGGGAGATAAGTTGAGATCGAGGGTTGGATGTCCCAGCGACTATTATACTAACTTGTTTTAACCAGCAATCCAACATACACATCTGTTCGATTTAAGTTTGTGGGTAGCTTCACTAAAAACCATCATGAGACAACACTGGTCCACTAGGAAAAATCTAGTGGTTCAATGAGTTGTTGCATATGCTAAATGCAACCGGATGACCTACAAAAATGGCACTAGTAATAGATTTTTATTAAATTATTGTTGTATTACTAGAGACTAGCAATATTTAGGCTGGGGGGGGGGTGTGATTAGTAGTTAAAATTAGCATATTACTATGCCTCTTTAAGACTAATTATACTTTGATGGAGATTAAATGATGAAATTTTAGGTCCTAAATTGAACAAGGGCTCAAGAGCAACAAATATCAAAGTTGAATGTAGCACTAGCATATTGTGGGGCAAAATTGGAGAAGCTTGGAACAAAGCAAGAATTTTTGAATGCCAACTCACATTTGAACGTCCACTTGAATTATTTGAGGACCACGATGCTGAGACATGGTATGTTGCAATCAAGAAGGAAAATACTAAGGTACTTGAGTACCACATTCAAACGCCAACGCACATTTGAACATTCACTTGATTATTTGAGGACCAGGATGCTGAGTGCAAAGCATAAAGTTGTGCATGGAGTGTTGAAATGGGTTTCCACAGAAGACCATAGGCCACTTGAGTGGGAAGGTCAGACCCCATTTGGCATTCGAACACCCATCAAGCGAAGACAGAAGTAACGTTCAAACGTTGTCCCTAGATAGGCTGCAGAGTGGTTGATCTTCTCTTCAGACCTTGGGACTTTCACTTGGACTTTGAAGGCCTTGTACTATTCTTCCACACTACCTTGCCCCCCTCCTTCTTGCCTATAAATACTCCCATTGTGGGAGCTTCAAAGGGGTGGTCTTTTTGAGTCTTGTAGAGAGCTAGAGCTTGGTTTTTTAGGCTTTGACTACACCAAGACTAGTAGAAGAGCTTGAAGGAGGCTTAGACTCCCACTTGTAGTTGTAGAATTATTCTTAAACTTAGGCTTATATTTACTTGTATCCAGGGAGATAGATCATCTTTTGGTTGCTGTGGAAACCTTCCAAAAGTGACTAGCTTTCTTCGACTTTCATTAATTGTCTTTCAATTCCATTGCTTGAGCTTCCTTCTTCCCTTTTAGGAGTGAAACTCTTCCACTTTTCTAGAGCTTTACCAAAGCCGTGAAGGGTGGAATGTGATTCACTCATTCTTTGTCAAAGATCGGCTCCTCTCTTGTTGTGCTTTACCTTGTAACTCCTCTACCTGGAGGGATGAGTATCACTCACATTTCTAGCTTTACCATAGCCAAGAAGAGTGAATAGTTTCTCATTCACTCTTTAGTAAGAGGTGATGGACATGTATAAATCATTCGAAAGTTATATTTTATGCATTTCATTTGTGCTTTAATGATTTATATTACACCTACTTATTGAATGACTGAATGCATCTAGCAAAGTTAAGATACTTTGTATAACTGTGGGTTCTTTCTATGACATGGATGACTCTTGCATAGAAAGATCCATGTGTTCAAGGCAAGCACTGCGGCTAGATCTTTATGACTACCTTTCAATCTTCACCATTATTGGACTTCATTTAAAAGATGGAATATTAACGCCATGGTTGCATACCTTGTAGAAACACTTGGTTGTTTGTAGACGGGTTGAGTCTTGACACAGACAATTCTTGTAAACTTCTAGAAAGGCATCAGAACCATGTGCTTAATTCTCACAATCCACCTTTATCTTCTGATTAACTTGCCATTGACACGGGAGTTATTTGAGTTACCAAACACAAGTATAATAAACTAGATAATTAACTGCATGTTCAGATCCTCGAGCTAAAGGGTGACTGTTTACATTTGAATTTATCTTATATTTTGTCTAGAAAAACTTCTTAGAAAGAATGAAATATTTGGCCCAGGAAAATCTCTAAACATCAGCACTATAAATGTCAAAGGTTACAATCACATGGTATCTGACATTGCTTACTTCAAAACACCAACAATAGTTCCTTATGAATTCGACTCCAGACTTAACCAGATTATTACTACAACTTGACCCTGCACTTGGGTGTACACATATCGGATCAAGTCACAATGTTCCACACTCATCAGTAGGCTTGAATGGTATATTTGAGTTGGACTTGATCCCCTTGCAAAATGAACATACTGCGTAGGACCGAAGTGGACCGATCGAACACATAATCCAACCATAGTCAAAACACATTATAAGAGGTAATCTATATTTCAACCATAGGATGCCTTGGTCTTCATCCTTTAGAGTTTTTCTTGTTCGCTAAGCAAGCTGGTACTCCCCTCTTGCACCAGATTTAGGGTCACTTCTACTAAAATCTCTTCAACATTCCCGAATCAGCTAGTTCTTTGGAACTATTGACATGCTCTACCATATGTTTAGTAACTTACTTATCTTATCCTTGAACAATAGGTAACAAATTACTTATCTCGGTCTGAACTATTTTCACATTCTAAGGGAAGATTGACCTGATTATTTGAGTGCACCTAAGGAATTCTGTTAGTCTTAATCTGATCTAAATTAGCTCAGCTCAGTCTCAGCATTGCTCTAAATTGTTCGCATTCTAGATGCGCACATGAATTTGTCACGTAGTTGCATCATTATACTAAGACATATGTCAAAATTTCATGCCCCTAATATAAGAAATATTTGTTTAATTCATCAAAAATTATTAGAGCAAGACTTTGGTAAAAAAAGTTAACTTTTTTGTATTCTAATAAAGTTATTATAAATAACAAAAATGATGTTACAACTCAATCTTATGAGATTATATTAAAATAAAATTATTTGAAACTAATTTTAATATTTGAGAGTCGACCATAGCTTTCTTCTAATATTATTCTTTTATAAGATGACCCAAAAAATTATATTTTACTAAAAAAAATAAATAAACTTGATATTGTACTTCTTTTGGTATCGAATTCTTACCCTTAATTATAAACTTATTTTCTATGACCTAAAACAACTCCTACTACATAGGCACTAGCATAATTAAAAAGGTAATTGGTACAGTGAGGTCCAGTGAGCAACCCGTACCGGTACTCAAAAACTGTCCCCTTTTTAATGTAGAGTAGCACACCTCTTTCTTGTTTTTCGATATTTTGCCTAGAAATGGTATTTTTTTCTTTCATTTTTCTCATTTTTCACTTTCTTGGCAATTCCGTATTTTTCTGTTTCTTTTCTTTCTCGATTGTTCCCATCAACTTTTCTTTCATTGAACAGTAGCCACCATAGTCTTTTCTATTTCTCTTGCTTTTTAGTATCATACTGATTTACGAGAGGGTGCAAGAAAATTAGATAGCAAGGTATGTCAAGTATATTCTCCTGTGTCTTGGTTATCATATGGGTTTCTTGAAGAAGAAATCATTCATTGAAGGCTCAAACATGGCTAACTAGGGATATAATTTCATAGAAGCAATGACTAAGGCTCAAAATCAAATCAAAGATGGCCTAAAATCCTTTTTCAAGTATGTGCCCATGTATGTGTCGCATGCAAAGGTTCTTTGTGGGATACATCAATAGACTGCTCTATTTGCATCAATCAAAACTATAATAATGAGATTATTCAAGGATAGAAAGTAAAAAATCTTACTTGAGTAAATGTTGATTTTCTCTCAAAAGCATCGCAAAGCTCAAAAACTTACTATGATATTCTTCGTTATCTCTACTGGTTATGTTAGGTTTTCAAAGAATGTCGGTTATATACCAATTTTATTTTTGAGTCTGGTCATTCCGTCCCTTAAGAATAACAAATACCAATGTACATTTGACATTTAAGCATAGAGAAAATACCATTTTTCAAGGAAATGTGGTATTTTTTTTTTTTTTTTTTTGCATTCAAACTCAAATAAAAATCAAAGTTATTTACATACACATTTATCAATGAAAATTGAAAGAAGACTAAATGCACAAATTGAACTTGCAAACTATGGCGTCTCAGGATAAGTCTCTACCCACACTATAGGTTGGCATTTTAGGACATTACTTACTCGACCCACATCTTAATTATAGCAAAAAGACTTTGTACATCTAAAAAAAAATATTTACACTTTTTACAAAAAATTTAGGACCATTAACCTTCATCCCCAAAACACGTTTTTCCACAGCTTTGTCATTATTAGTCAAAATCTAATATGAGTCATCGCTTGTGTCTATGTCATTATTAGTGCCCCTTCCAACTTCTTTTCGCACATAACGTGTAAGTCCCAGACTAGTATAAGATGACGTCTTAGGAAAATCCTTACTCTACCCATACACTATCCAGTTTAATCGATCGGTTGCACGACCCAAAATTGGTTCAGAACACTGATTGTATTTTTTCATGTGAAAGATCCTGTCACATTGTTTACAAGCACCCAGTCGTCTGGCACGGCGATGTTTAGCAAAAGTACTTCTACCACACAATGGTTTTGTTTGTGCTCCTCGGATTTCAATTTTTCTCACAACTCTCGCCTTTCTTATTATCACAACATGCACATCAGATGGAAAAGTGCGTAAAATGCCTAAACAAAACCAAAAATGTTCACTATCCATGCTTGCTAAACTAAATACACCCTATCTAGTTCTTTAACGTCTGCCAATCACAAAGACGATTGAAGCTGCATTTGATATGATCATGAAATATAAGCAAAAAGACTGTAAAAATCCGCAATCCAAAATAAAAATAAACAAATTTTTTTTAAAATACGAAATTATAATAAACTGGAATCGTAGATCACACCCCCCAACCTAAACCAAAAATTGTCCCATATGTTTCGAATTTACTAGTGTATGGAGTTTGGAAATGAGATTGTAAGGTAGAGATCTATTCATTTGTTGAAACCTACAAACAAAACACAACAATTAATCATCTCTAGGGAGATCTAAGTTAGGCTGGAAACCCCTCACCCTATGTGCGAGTAGAAGAAGAGCACCCATGAACAAATACAAACATATAAGGAAAATTATTAAACAAAGGATTTGTAGGGGGTGGGTTGTTTTTATAGAGAATAGAGAGAACAATGAAGAAGAAGAAGAAGAAGAAGAAGAAGAAAAGTAGAAGAAAAGAAGAAGGGAAGAAGAAGGGGGCCAACACCGGTGGATGGGGAAAAAAAGAAAAAGGGTTGGAAGCTTTATAAAGGCATCCCAGTGGGTCAGTTTTTTTTTGACCCGATCCGTTTAAGTGTTGGCTGGTGCGAATATCCGCGTGGAATATTTCCACAAACATTGTTGTAAGATGCAAATGGTGAACCTCACCCCCATCTTGATTCATGCATTGTTTTCAATGCAACAAAAATATATAATATTCAATGACGGACAGTAAAAAGATGAGTAGGGTTAGAGAACACCTCACACTTGAGCTTTGACCAACGCACCAGTATCTGAAACTAAAAAAAAAATGCTATACGACCAAGTAAGTAACATGAAAAATACAAATAACATGAGTAAATAAAAAGACTATACACTAAAAAGCATAAAAACTGGCTACTCCATGAATTCTGGATACAACGGATCCGCCAATTCCTCCTCCACTCCTTGTCCTTCAAAACCCTCAAAAAATGGCTTAAGTCTTTAGCCATTGACCTTGAATGTTTGGCCATTCTCAGAGTTTGTGACTTTCACAACTCCATTGGGGTAGGCCACCTTGAAAAGATAGGGGCCATCCCAACGGGATCAGAGTTTGCCTTGGAAGATCGAGAGACGAGAATTATACAAGAGCACTTTTTGGCCGGGCTTGAATGACTTTCATACAATGGATTTGTCATGAAAGATCTTAGCCCACTCTTTTGAAATTTTAGAGCTCTCATACGCGTCTCTTCGCATCTCTTCCAATTCATTCAATTGTAGCTTCCTATACTCTCTGGCCATTCTCAAATTGTAGTTTAAAGTCTTTATGGCCCAATAAGCCTTGTGTTCCATCTCAACTAGCAAATGACAAGCCTTTCCATAGACAATCTGGTAGGAAGACATACCTAAGACAGTCTTGTAGGCAGTACGGTAAGCCCATAGGGCATCGGTCAGTCTATTTGACCAATCTTTCCTATTTGGATTCACCGTCTTTTCCAAAATATTTTTGATCTCCCTATTGGCCAACTCGGCTTGGCCATTAGTTTGTGGGTGGTATGCGGTGGACACCTTATATGTGACGCCATATTTAAACATTAAAGATGCAAATGGTTTATTATAGAAATGTGATCCACCATCACTTATCATTGCACGAGGCATGAAAAAAAGTTCTCCTTGATAAACTTGGCTACAACCCGATGGTCATTAGTCTTGGTTGGGATTGCCTCCACCCATTTAGACATGTAGTCTACTGCCAGTAGAATGTACAGATTGTCAAACGACATAGCGAAGGGACCCATGAAGACGATACCCTAACAATCAAATATTTCGATAACAAGCACAAGGGAAAGGGGCATCATGTTCCTTCGGGTCACGCTACCCAAACATTGGCATCTATCACATTCTTTACAAAATGAAATACAATCCTTTATAAGAGAGGGCCAATAAAAACCTGACTGAAGAATTTTTGATGAGGTCTTTTTCACCGAGAAATGGCCATCGAATGCTTGTGAATGACAAAATGTAAGGAAATCCCGTTGTTCATTCTCCGGTATGCATCTCCGCATGACTTGGTCGGGGCAGTATTTGAACAGTTACAGGTTGTTGAAGTAGAAGTACTTCACATCTGTCATGAATCTTCTTTGATCCTCCGGGCTCCAAAGCAGTGGTATTTTTCTTGTTGCAAGATAGCTACATATGTCAGCATACCAAGGACAAATAGAATGAATCGAGAGTAAATGTTCATCAGGGAAGGAATCAGGGATAGGAATGTTCTCATCAGTCTCTTGCACCATTAGTCGGGACAAATGGTCCGCCACCACATTCTCCACTCCCTTTTTGTCTTTGATAGTAAGATTGAACTCTTGGAGTAGAAGGATCCACCTGATAAGTTTTGGTTTGGCATCTTGCTTAGACAACAAATACTTCCAAGTAGAGTGATCAGTATAGACTACTATCGGTGAACCAATGAAGTAATAATGAAATTTATCTAATGTAAATACTACTACTAGTAGCTCCTTTTCTGTGGTGGTGTAATTCATTTGGGCTTTATTGAGCGTTTTGCTAGTGTAGTAAATTATATAAGGTCTATTGTCCTCCCGCTAACCAAGCATTGCACCGACCGCATAGTCACTTGCGTCACACATAAGGTCAAAAGGTAAATACTACTTGGGTGGTCGCATAACCGGAGGTATGACAAGCATGCTTTTGAGTTTTTTAAAAGATGCCTCACAATCATCCAACCACTCGAATGGGACATCCTTAAACAATAAGTTGGTCAAGGGTCGGGCCAATGCACTAAATTTTTTTATGAAACGATAGTAAAATCCAGCATGGCCCAAAAATGACCTAATATCCTAAAGGACTCTAGGAGTAGGGAGGTTGGAGATGGCCTCTACCTTTGATTTGTCAACTTTGATACCCCTTGTTGAAACTATATGGCCGAGAACAATTCCCTCCATTACCATGAAGTGACACTTCTCCCAATTGAGGAATAAGTTCTTTTTCTCGCATCTCTCTAGAACCTTCTCTAACTTTCCCAGACATCTTTCAAATGAATCCCCGAACATTGAAAATTCATCCATAAAGACCTCTACTATCTTCTCCACCATGTCACTGAAGATCCCCATCATGCAACGTTGAAAAGTCCCTGGGGCATTACATAGCCCAAAAGGCATATGACGGTAGGCAAAAGTACCATAAGGACAAGTGAAGGTGGTCTTCTCTTGATCTTTCAATGCAATTTTGATTTGAGTGTAGCCAGAATATCCATCTAAAAAGCAATAAAATAGATGCCCTGCTACTCGTTCCAATACTTGGTTAAGAAATGGCAATGGGAAGTGGTCTTTTCTTGTGCATGCGTTGAGTTTGTGGTAGTCAATGCACACTCCATCCGGTGATCACCCTCGTTGGAATAAGCTCATTATCATCATTTGCCACTACGGTGACTCCGGAATTCTTGGGGACTACTTACATGGGCCTAACCTACTTTCTATTAGAAATTGAAAAGATGATGCCCACGTCAAGTAGCTTTAAGACCTCGTCCCTCACCACATCCTTCATGATTGGGTTCAACCTTCTTTGTGGTTGTCGAGACGGCTTGGAGTCGTCCTCAAGATAGATGCGGTGAGTACAAATGAGGGGGCTTATCCTCTTTATTTTGGCAATTGTCCAACCAATCGTCTCCTTAACAATTTCAAGAGATATTCTTCTTGCTTTGGATCCATGGTTGAGATAATCACCATCAGAAAAGTTTCTTCCTCTCCAAGATATGCATACTTCAAGTAGGATGGTAGTGGCTTCAATTCTAACACGGGTTTTTGTACATCCAATGGAAAGATTTTCTTTTCTTGATGTGGAAGTTTCTCAAATGTAGGAGTCCATCTCTGCACCCCTTTCAAACTTTCCAACTCATCTTTCTCATCAACCTCTTTTATATCAACAATTCGCTCTTCTTCCAACTTGAAGGTACTCATTAGCTCCAAGTGCTCCTTTACCAAGGTGTCGATCCAGTTAATCTCATGTGCCTCCTCGTCATTCCGCGGTTGGTTGGAAAAATTGAACACATTGAGATCCATAGTCATGTTCCTAAATGCTAGTTTCATAACACCATTCCTGTAATTAATCATAGCATTAGATGTAGCAAGAAAAGGTCTACCAAGTATTATAGGGATTTGGGAGCTAAGAATTACAACCGGATGAGTGTCAAGCACAATAAAATCAACAGGAAAGTAAAATTTATCGACTTGCACTAAAACATCCTCAACTACTCCCCTTAGTATTCGGACACTACGGTCCGCCAATTGAACCGTAATTGTAGTAGGCTTCAATTATTTGAGTTGAAGTTGTTGATACACCGAGTACATAAGGAGGTTCACACTAGCCCCCAAATCAAGGAGTGTTTGCTCTACCTGACAATTCCCGATTGTTATGGCAATGGTGGGGCAGCCGAGGTCTTTAAATTTTGGAGGGGTGTTTATCCTCAAAATCGAACTCACTTGCTCTGTGGGGAATGCTTTCTTGTGAACATTGAGCCTCCTCTTCACAGTGCATAAGTCCTTTAAGATCTTTGTACAAGATGGAATTTGCACACTTTCATCAACAATTTTTTTTCTCAACTACCTCACTTTCTCTCTTCTCATTCACTCCACCCTAGATGGTGTCACCTATGGTCTCTTTTCTTTTGGCAATGAATTTTGACACAATGGTCTTATCAATTTATTTTCCACTATGAAGGGTGGTAACTGCCTTGATTTGCTTACAATTCTGTCTTAAGGGCTCCGATGAATCAATGATATCTTGACCTCTAGGGTTCTCTTGGTGTTGAGTGGAGAATTTCCCTTTCTCTTGTTCTGAAGCCCCCATAGAGCTTGTTAGCTTTATGAGTTGGGCTCGAATGTCATTAAAAGTTGTGACATTTTGATTGTTGATGGTAGTCTGACTTTGAATGAAAGCATGAACTATATCCTCCAAATTCCTCTTGTGGGGAAGTTGATAGGTGGGAGGATTGGATGGCCCTTGGGAAAAACTTTGTGGAGGTGGACTTGGTGAAAAATTTTGTGGTGGTGTGTTTGACGAATACCCTTTTGAATTGGTACGGGGATATTGGGAACTAGACGCTTGACCTTGGGATTGAAATTGATTTTGCTTGGGAGGTGCAAGAGGTGTGTGTGCATTTGAACCATGAGGAATGAGATTCTCATTTCTCCAGCTAATATTTAGTTATTGCTCCAACCCAGATTGTAAGTGTTTGATTGTGGAGGGAATAATTGCCTCATTTGGTTAAAGGCATTGACTTGCTTGTGATACACTTCCTTAAGTGTCGGAATGTTTGGACACTCTGATATAGAATGATCTACACTCTCACAAATTGAGTAGCCCTCCCTAATCTTTGAAACAGTTGACAACTCGTGTCTCTTATTTACCTTAAGACTCTCAACCTTCCTAGACAACTTGGCAATTTTGGAAAGCAAGTATTCTCTGTCTCTCAAGTCATAAATCCCTCCCCCATGAGTTTGACTATTCCATTGAGGAGAAGATCTTGGTACATCGGTGGGATTCATAATGTCCCATGATTGTGTATTTTGAGCCAACTCATCAAAATAGTCTATGGCCTTATCGGGGTCCTTACTCAAAAACTCCCCATTACACATCATATATATGAACTGTTGATGGTTCGATGTGATTCCCTCATAGAAGAAACTCACCAACCGCCACGGTTCAAAACCATGGTGTGGAATGGATTGTAGCAACTCCTTGTACCGATCCCAACATTGGTAGAATTGCTCATTGGGCTTCTCCGAAAAGTTTTGAATTTGGTTTTTTAAAGTGGTGGTTTTATGCACCGAATTTCTTTTTTAAAAACTCAGAGAGCATTTGGTTCTGAGATGTTATGGATCGAGGCCTCAAGGAAATTAAGCCTCGATCCATAACAATTTCAACCTAGCTAGGTCTTTCATACCATGAGTGGGGAGGAAGGTTGCAACTATTTCCTCAAAATCTTTTATGTGCAAATAGGGGTTTTCCTTTTCAATTTTGTGGAAAAAGGGAAGTAGCGGCAGCATCCCTGGCTTAACTAGGAAGAGATGAGCTTGGACCGAAAGGAGAATGCATGAGGGTGTGGTGCTTCGTGTGGGTTGAAGAAAATCCCGCATTGACCTTGCCGGAGGCTTAATATGGATGTTGTTCCCTTCATTCATGGGAGGGGGAAATTCTATTCATGGATTGGGCATTCTGGGTTCTTGTCCTCCTCTACCCCATTGCATGTTTGGATTGACACCAACATTCTCAAAATTATCACTTGCATCCTCAGGTGGATCTTGGTCAATTTTCATATTGGGGCTTAAGGATTAACGTACCGTACCCATGATAAACATCACGGGACTTACCTCCATGGTCCAAAAATTACCTTCTTAATTCGACATTTGCCTTCCCCGGTAATGGCGCCAAAAATACTTGATCGTTTTCATTGTAGTATATCCTAACCTCTAAACATCATCCCTCAATGCGTATAGTCTATGTGTGGAGGGGAGTGCCACTCTCCCTTGGAATGATGTCAAAAGAAAGGGCAACAGAATGGTGGAATGAAATATGTGTGTGTGTGTATGAACAGTGGAAGAGTTTCACTTGGAACCGTATTCCAAGGTCGTAACCTCAGGGAAGGAGGTGAATTGTGTAGAAGGTACTTTTGGTGAACGAAAAGTGTAAAATCTTTTGTTGTTTGAAGTTGGTTTGTGATTTATGTTGAAATGGGAAACAAGTGTTGGCTAATCTAAAGGGTGCACTCCAATGGGAATGTCAAGTCAACTCGAAACCTTCCTCCAATGGTGCATAGATGAACGATTGATTCATGGGAAGTGAGGATCCAAGCATAACCCATGACAAGTCTATGGGATGTCAAAGACTCACACCATGTCCTCACTCAACCCAGTCAAATCAAACCATCGTACACCGAGGGGAGGAAAGAAGATGATTTGAAATGGCATATCCAAGAGGAGGTCTCCCATGGATTACCCAACTTAAAGACTTAGCTACTCATACTTAAGGTAAAGACAACACTGTAATGAGAAGATATTATGAAGAAATGAATATTGGAGCTAAGCATAAATGAAATACACAAATATAACTTCCGAATAATTATACATGTCCATTACCTCTTACTAAAGATTGGATGAGAAATTACTCACTCTTCATGGCTTTGGTAAAGCTAGAAAAATGAGTGATGCTCATCCATCTAAGAAGAGGAGTTTCAAGGTAAAACATATTACACACGGAGCCAATCTTCGACAAATAATGAGTGAATCACGTTCCACCCTTCACGGCTTTGATAAAGCTCTAGAAAAGTGGAAGAGTTTCATTCCTCTAAGGGAAGAAGGAAGCTCAAAATAATGGAAATAAAAGAAAGCAATAAATTAAAAGAAAGTAATAATACAATAAAATAAGCAATATATTAAAAGAAAGCAATAATGCAAGGAAAGAAAGCAATAATGACTTTTGGAGGGTTTTTCACTACCAAAAAGTGCTCTTTCCAATAAAACAATGATACAAGAAAGCAATAATGACTTTTGAAGGGTTTTCCACTACCAAAAGATGCTCTTTACAAGAAAGATGATACAAGAAAAAAAAAAGATGATCTTTACAAGACCCAAGGGGTGGTATTTATAGGCAAAAAGGGAGGGCTTGAATTACACTTTGATCCCTCTTTGCTTTTGAGCTTTTGATAATTGGCACCCTATAGTTTGTAGCTTTGATAATTGGCTCCCTAGTAGTTTGTAGCTTTGACGCAATTGGCTCCCCAGTAGTTGGTAGCTTTGACGCACAAAACCCTGAAAAGAACAACAATCAATGCATTATCCCTAATTCACACACTAACCCTAATTTTGATTTATTTTGACTAGTTTAACTTTGTTTAACTAACACAATTGACCTATTAACTTAATTAAATTATGCATTAATTAGGGTTAATCACCCACCAATGACTAGGATTGGGATGTTTCATAGCTCTGGGATCCTTGCCTCTAAGGACAATCCCGCTTCATGTGACCCAGCTGGTACCATATGTAACAATCCCGCCTTTGGCTTGCTTGGTAGGTAGTCCTGAAGCCTCTCCAACATTGGAAGGATTGATCTTGGCCTTGGCTTTGATTGTCATGGCCCTGTCCTTGAAACCCTTGTGGGGTAGAAGTCTTTTGCTTCTCCTTCTTCTTCTCCTTAGCATCTACCTCCCAGATGCTCCTTGCGTCATCGACCTCTCTCAATGGCCATAGCCGTCTCGACCATCGAGTCCAAATCCTGTACGTTGTGGCCCACAATCTTCCACCAGATGGACAATTTATAACCATCCTCGAATCTTCTAAATTTGGCCTCCCGGGCTTTCGAGTGTCAAACATTCGATGGGAAGTACTTGTCTATGAAGAGCTCCCGGAACTTTCTCCATGTCTTTGCCTCTATGTTTTTCGAGGCCTTTGCCCAATCCCACCATAGATGGACCTCTCCTTCTAGTTGGAATGCAGCTAGCCTTATCTTAGTGACATCAGAGGTGATCTCTATAGCTTCTAGGATCTTCTCAACTTGCTGGAACCAATGGTAGGCCACCATTAGATCTGTCCCTCTCATAAAAGTCGGAGGCTTGTGTGCCTTGAACTTTTGGAGATTACTTGAGCACCCTTGGCCCACATTAGAGCTAGCCTGTACATAGGTAGCCTCCATTATGCCAATAGCCTCGATAAAGGCTTGTTGGTCAAAGGTTGGTGGTGGTTGATTGTTGTTTTGCCTACTGCCTTGGCCACATCCTCCTCCTCTATTTTCTATCTACACTCTATTTTCTATCTACACACATGTCAAATAGCAATAGAACACTAACTTAGTATCCCAAGATAGGGATCAAGTTCAAGCTTTGAGATTTCTCTCCTTCTCTCACTAGTAGAGCATATGCCACCCACTAGTAGGAATCTACACCCTAAACCACCCTATTCATTCTTTTTCTGACCCCTAAGGTTATGTTCTCTAACACTAGTTTCTCTTCTCCATATACATTTAGTCGTGCATATTGATCACGTAACATATAACATTTAAACCACATAACATGTAATACACAATGGATGCAATGGTCTAAACTCATGCTCTGCAAGCCCTAGGTAAATCGAGAACCTAGGCTCTGATACCAAGCTGTGACGCCCCTAAAATCGGGGGTCCTTTTGTGAACTCATTGATCATCCATCAACCCACAGAAATACTGATGAATGTCGCATGACCCAACATCATGGCAAAACATCCCCTTTACTGGGATCCAAAACAACACTGAGTTTGCACAGAGTCTCCCTTGTATTAGACACTCCCAAACGCATAACCTGTATACCATTCAATCAAATGACCCTTCCAAGGTCCAATATACCTCAATTCATACTCAATTGTTGTCCATTTTCATCGTTTGAATAAAAGGACTCAAGGCCCATAAGCATAGCAAAAGCATTTCAAAATTTTAAAGTATGAACAAAACCTACTGGTAAAAGATGTATAAGTTCTACCGGTAGAAAAGTCTACTGCAAATGTTCTACCAATAGGTTTATCAAAGTTCTATAGGTAGAAAAACTCACTGGAAATGTTCTATCGTAGAAACATGACGTTCTACTTGTAGGAAAAGCCTACTAGAAAAGTTCTACCAGTAGAAGAGCTCATCGTTCTACCGGTAGGTCTTACTAGTTTTCCCCCATTTCCATCATTTTTCAATTCCAATCCATTCCAACCCTTTACAACACCAACCCAAACTCATATAACATCTATTTTATACAAAATATAGTTCATATGACTTCTATTACAATCCTTTACATGATATTACATGTCCAAAAACTAGATTACATCTTAGTTTTACAAAAATGTGATTCAAAAGCCACATCTTGAATTTTCTTTAACAATAAGGGCCTGATTAAGAGTCATCCACTGGTGCATATCTCGCACCTGAAATATTGTCCACATAAAGAATGAGTCATGCTCATTGGGGTATCTCTTAAAAAGGCTACTCCCCAACCTAGATGCATATGAAATGTCCACATACACATCACAAGCAACATTTAATCCATTCAAGAATATGTAACTTAATAATGGAATCCTCTATGTCATGCCATGTTATAAGATGAGACTCACACATACAACTCAACCCGAGCCTTTATTAGCTCCCTTACCACATGCAACACCATGTGTACAAATTCGGGCATTTCAAGCCCCAACCATTGATGTTGCACATCCAATGACCATTATAAATTTTGGGTCTTTCTTGGGGTGAGTGATTAGTAGTTAAAATTAACATATTACTATGCCTTTTTAACACTAATTATACTTTGATGGAGTTTAAATGATGACATTTCAAGTCCTAAAATGAACTAGGGCTCAAGAGCAACAAATATCAAACTTGAATGTAACACTAGCATATTGGGGGACAAAATTGGAGAAGCTTGAAACAAAGCAAGAACGTTCGAATGCTAACTCACGTTCGAGCATCCACTTGAATTATTTGAGGACCAGGATGCTAAGACATGGAGTGTTACAGTCAAGAAGGAAAATACTAAGGTACTTGAGTACCACGTTTGAACGTCCACTTGATTATTTGAGGACCAGGATGTTGAGTGCAAAGCACCAAGTTGTGCATGAAGTGTGGAAATGGGTTTCCACAGAAAACTACATGCCACTTGAGTGGGAAGGCCAGACCCCATCTGGCATTCGAACGCCCATCTAGCAAAGATAAAAGTAACGTTTGAACGCTAGACATTGTTCGAACGTTGCCCCCAGACAGGCTACAGAGTGCTTGATCTTCTCTCTAGACCTTGGGACTTTCACTTGGACTTTGAAGGCCTTGTACTATTCTTTCAGACTACCCTGCCCCTTCCTCCTTGCCTATAAATACTCCCATTGTGGGAGCTTCAAAGGGGGGGTCTTTCTGAGTCTTGTAGAGAGCTAGAGCTTGGTTTTGTAGGCTTTGACTACACCAAGACTAGTCGAAGAGCTTGAAGGAGGCTAGACTCCCACTTGTAATTGTAGAATTAATCTTAGACTTAGGCTTATATTAACTTGTATCAAGGGAGATAGATCATCTATTGGTTGTGGTGAAAACCCTCCTAAAGTGACTAGCTTTCTTCTACTTTCATTAATTGTCTTTTATTTCCATTGCTTGAGATTCCTTCTTCCCTTAGAGGAGTGAAACTTTTCCATTTTTCTAGAGCTTTAACAAAGTCGTGAAGGGTGTAACGTGATTCACTCATTCTTTGTCGAAGACTGGCTCCTCGCTTATTGTGCTTTACATTGTAAGTCCTCTACTTGGAGGGATGAGCATCACTTACTTTTCTCAGTTTACCAAAGCCATGAAGAGTGAGTAGTTTCTCATTCACTATTTAGTAAGAGGTGATGGACATGTATATATCATTTGAAAGTTATATTTTTTGCATTCCATTTATGCTTTAATGCTTTATATTACACTTGCTTATTGAATGATTGAATGCATCTAGCAAAGCTAAGGTACTTGGTATAACTGTGGGTTCTTTCTATGACATGGATGACTCTAGCATAGAAAGATCCATGTGGTCAAGGAAAGTACCCTGGCTAGATCTTCATGACTATCTTTCAATATTCACCATTATTGGACTTCATTTAGAAGATAGAATATTAACGCCATGGTTGGATGCCTTGTAGAAACACTTGCTTATTTGTAGACGGGTTGAGTCTCGACACAGAAAATTCTTGTATACTTCTAGAAAGGCATCGAAACCATGTGTTTAGTTCTCACAATCCACCTTTATCTTCTAATTAACTTGTTGTTGACATGGGAGTTAATTGAGTTACCAAGCACAAGTATAATAAATCGGATAACTAACTACATGTTGAAATCTTTATGTGATTGAGAAAGGTTCTAATTCTAAGTTGCAAGGTAAGAAAAAGAAGAAGGCACAAAGTAGGTTAAAGAGCCTCAAGCTATAGTGGAAAAGCCTAAAGGCAAGTGTTTTCATTGCAAGCAGTCGGGGCACTAGAAAAAGCAATCTCTGATCTATCTCTCTAAAATGAACAATCCAGTTAAATCTGATTTACTTGTTGTTGAATCATGTTTAGCGGTGTCATCTATCGGTACCTGGTGTGTAGATATAGGAGCCACTAATCATGTCTTCAAATACTTGCAGGGGTCCCAAGAAACTAGACGACTTAGTGATGAGGAGATTTATCTACACATGGGCAATGCTACGAGAGTGGTAGCGGTTATAGTAGGAGATTTTTATTTTTGCTTTGGTAGAGATAGGATTTTAATTTCGAGAGATTGTCTTTATGCAACAAATGTTAGTGACTCTGTGGTTAATAAGCATAATAAGTATTTTATCTATTATGATTTATTAGTGTATGATCTTTATATTGTTAATCCTATCACACCTACATTACAGTTAACTAAATTGATATATACTTGTACCTTATCATATAAGAGAACAGAACCATCTAAAATGAACCAAATGTATCTTTGGCACTTATGCCTTGGTCATATTGACTTAAAAAGGATTCAAAGACTGGTTGCAAATGTACCATGGAATTTATTAGAAGTGGAGGCACTTCAAGTCTATGAATCTTGCTTGGAAGGTAAAATGACCAAAAGACCCTCTACGAACAAGGGCTATAGAGCAAAGGATCCGTTGGAATTGGTTCATTCTGATTTATGTTGACTCATGGCTATCCAAGCAAGAGGAGGCTTTGAATATTTCATCATTTTTATTAATGATTATTGCTTAACTTTATTTGTCATATGCCCTAATTTTATATCATGATTCTGATCATGTGTATGGCTTATATGAGTAGGTGAGTGTCACTCTTCCTCAAAATGATGCAAGAAATGGGGTAAATGTGTGTGTGGGATGAAACTATGTGTGTGTGTGTGTACAAAAGTGCTCTCCAAGCGTAGAGAAACTTTAGAGGGTCGTGTTTTAGTTAGAATTAATATTCCAAGGTCGTCTCCTCAGGGAAGGAAGGGAATTATGTTGAAGGTGATTTTGTGAAAAGAGAAAGTGTAAAAATCTTTGAGTTTTGTGTTTTAGTGAGTTATGGTTTTGATTAAAATGAAATGGAGACAAGTGTTGGCTAATCCAAAGAGACCATTCCAATGGGAATGCCAAATCAACTCAAGACATTCTTTCAATGGTGCCTAGACGTTCGATTGATTCATAGGAAACGAGGGACTAAATGGAGGTGAGGATACAAGCATACCCGGTGACAAGTCTATGGTGTATCAAGAACTCAAAATGATGTCCACACTTAACCCAGTCAAACCAAACCGTTATACGCTACGAGGAAGAATGAAAAAGTGTTGAGTTAGCATAGCCAAGAGGAATTCTCCCTTGGATTAGCCAAATTAAAGCTTAGCTACTCATATTTAATGCAAGAACATACATGAAGTAAAGACACATTGTGAAGAAATGAAGATTGGAACTTAAATTAATTCAAGAAAATTAAACTATGAAGTAGTGCATTGAATACCCATTTTAAAAGCTTGAAATGAATAAAACTCAGTACAACAATGGTACAACCTAAAAGGTGTAACTAAACATGCAATGCACTTGAAGTAAATGACATTAAAGGCAATAAATGAACTTATAAGATTCTTACAGAAGATTACAAGTGAACTAGGTAAAGGAAATGCAAAAATATAACTTCTCCCTCTAAAAACTATGCCTTCCTCCTAGAGTTTCTTTCTCTCTATCTCTCTAATGCTCAATAATGTGAAGTGATACATGTATTTTCATCCATTGAGTTCTTCTAGCATGTGTGACTGGTTTTCTATCCATAGGAGGCTGAGTTGATGGCTTGGGCAGGCTAGGACAAGCCTAGCCTACAACTCCCATGGTTTGGCTCTTCTCTCTCTTCCTCATTAATGTTGGCCTCCAAAGTCCAACTTGAAGTGAAGGGAGACTTATATGTGTGTTAGAGATGTCAGGAGACAAGTCAGAGAAGCATAGGTGGGACCCCCAAGTGGTAGAGCTTGAGTTGCAGGCTGTTTGGGATTTTTGGGCAAAACCTTCCGGAAGGTCAATGCAAACCTTTTAGAAGGTTTGTGTAGGAACTGTTAAAACAACAATCCAGTGAGCTTAACCTTTTGGAAGGTCGATGCAAACCTTCTGGAAGGTTCATTTCAGTAGACAAAACCTTCCAGAATGTTTTGGCAGTGAATAGGTAGACCAAGTGAAAACCTTCCGAAAGGTTTTGGCAGGGCATTTAGGAAGTTTAAAGTGCAGACCTTCTAGAAGGTTTGTGTCCCAACCTTCTAGAAGGTTTTATCCAATTTGCCTTTTTCTTGGTTTTTTCACCTTCCAATCCTTCCTTTAATCTATTCTTTCAACTCCATTGTCTTAAAGCACTTCAATGGGGACTTAACTGAAGCCATTTGCAATTCTTAACCTACATTCACACAAGATTTCATTAAAAAGTAGATTAACCGCATTTATCCCCAATTTCACAACAAAAACAAGTATAAAGGGCATAACAATCAGCACAAACTATGCAATATTTTGTGCTAATCAATTATTCAAGGTGTGGGTACATTTATTTGATGCGCCATAAGTTTGAATGCTTTGAGAAATTCAAAGTGTTTAAGGCTAAAATGGAGAAGTGTCAAGGGAAGTGTATCAAGACATTACGATTTGATCGTGGTGGCGAGTACCACTTATGAGAGTTTAGGGATTACTTATCAAACCACAACAAAATGGTGTGGCAGAAAGAAGGAATATGACTTTTATGGATATGGTGAGATATATGATGAGTTATTAAGTTTTAATAGATTCCTTCTGGGGATATGTCTTGGAAACTGTGGCATACATTCTGAACTTGACCATCTAAGTCAGTACCTATAACTCCCAAAAAATTATCGACTAGGAATAATCCTAGTTTGCGACACATTCGGATTTGGGGGAGTCCAGCACACATGCTGAAAGGGAACATGTATAAGTTGGAATCAAGAGCAAAAGTCTACTTGTTTATAAGGTATCAAATAGGAACAAAAGGTGGTCTTTTCTATAGTCCTAAGGATCAGAAGGTCATTGTTAGCACCAATGCTCGATTCTTAGAGGAAGATTATGTGATGGATCACAAGGCTAAGACTAGAATTGTTCTCAAAGAATTAAGAGATAGATTAGAGAATATTTCTTCAATTCCAACTGTACATGGGCAGGCATCACATGAAAGAGTATACGATATCTCATTGCCTCGTCGTCGTAGGAGGGTTGCTTGTCTACTGGAATGGTATATCTTCTTGGAAGAGTCCTTTGATAGGATTCCTGAAGACCAGAATGATGATCCCTGGGCCTATAACAAAGCACTCCAAGAAAATGATGCAAATCTTTGGCAAAAGGCTATGATGTCTAAGATGGAGTCTATGTACTCCAATCCGGTCTAGGAACTTGTAAAACTACCCGATGGGATAAAACCCAATGGATGCAAGTGGGTCTATAATAGGAAAAGAGCATCAGACAGTAAGGTGTAAAAATATCAGGCAAGGCTTGTTGTGAAAAGGTTTGCTCAGAAAGAGGGAATCGATTATGAGGATAATTTTTCGCCGGTAGCTATGCTAAAGTCGATCCGGATTCTCTTATCCATTGCAACTTATGTTGATTACTAGATTTGGCAAATGGATGTCAAGACAACGTTCCTTAACGGGAATCTTAATAAGTGTATCTATATGGTACAACCAAATGGATTTGTAGCAAAGGACCAAGAACATCTAGTATGCAAGCTTAAGAGATCCATTTATGGACTTAAGTAGGCAACTAGATCTTGGAACATTTGTTTTGATCAGACTATTAAATCTTATTGTTTTGATCAATGCCTAGATTAGTCTTATGTATAACAGGTGTGATGGAAATGTGGTGGTGTTCCTAGTACTTTACGTGGATGATATCTTGCTCATCGAAAAAGAGGTGGGGGTATTGTCTTCTATTAGGGAATGGTTATCTACTCAGTTTGATATGAAGGATCTTGGAGAGGCTAGTCACATCCTTAGGATCAAGAATCTGTGAAATCCCAAAGATAAGCTGATAGGCTTATCTCAAACTACCTATATCGATACCATTCTAGTCCATTTCAGAATGCAAAATTCCAAGAAGGGATTGCTTCCTTTCAGACATGGAGGTTCTCTATCAAAGGAGCAGTGTCCTAAAACACATGAAGAGATAGAAAGCATGAAGGCAGTTTCGTATGCTTCGGTAGTGGGAAGTCTCATGCATGCTATGCTTTGCACTAGTCCTGATATATGTTTTGTCGTTGACATGGTTAGTGGATATTAGTCTAACCCTAGGCAAGAACATTGAATGCTGTAAAGCATATTCTCAAGTACCTGAAAAAGAAAAGATATTATATGTTAGTTTACCAGACAGATAGTCTAGTACCCATTAGATACATGAACTCTGATTTTCAGTCAGATAGAGATTCTAGAAAGTCAACTTCAGGATATGTGCTTACTCTAGGAGGTGGAGCTATAAGTTGGAGGAGTATCAAGTAATCTTGTATTGCTGATTCCACCATGGAGGCAGAGTACGTGGCGGCTTCTANATAGTCCTAAGGATCAGAAGGTCATTGTTAGCACCAATGCTCGATTCTTAGAGGAAGATTATGTGATGGATCACAAGGCTAAGACTAGAATTGTTCTCAAAGAATTAAGAGATAGATTAGAGAATATTTCTTCAATTCCAACTGTACATGGGCAGGCATCACATGAAAGAGTATACGATATCTCATTGCCTCGTCGTCGTAGGAGGGTTGCTTGTCTACTGGAATGGTATATCTTCTTGGAAGAGTCCTTTGATAGGATTCCTGAAGACCAGAATGATGATCCCTGGGCCTATAACAAAGCACTCCAAGAAAATGATGCAAATCTTTGGCAAAAGGCTATGATGTCTAAGATGGAGTCTATGTACTCCAATCCGGTCTAGGAACTTGTAAAACTACCCGATGGGATAAAACCCAATGGATGCAAGTGGGTCTATAATAGGAAAAGAGCATCAGACAGTAAGGTGTAAAAATATCAGGCAAGGCTTGTTGTGAAAAGGTTTGCTCAGAAAGAGGGAATCGATTATGAGGATAATTTTTCGCCGGTAGCTATGCTAAAGTCGATCCGGATTCTCTTATCCATTGCAACTTATGTTGATTACTAGATTTGGCAAATGGATGTCAAGACAACGTTCCTTAACGGGAATCTTAATAAGTGTATCTATATGGTACAACCAAATGGATTTGTAGCAAAGGACCAAGAACATCTAGTATGCAAGCTTAAGAGATCCATTTATGGACTTAAGTAGGCAACTAGATCTTGGAACATTTGTTTTGATCAGACTATTAAATCTTATTGTTTTGATCAATGCCTAGATTAGTCTTATGTATAACAGGTGTGATGGAAATGTGGTGGTGTTCCTAGTACTTTACGTGGATGATATCTTGCTCATCGAAAAAGAGGTGGGGGTATTGTCTTCTATTAGGGAATGGTTATCTACTCAGTTTGATATGAAGGATCTTGGAGAGGCTAGTCACATCCTTAGGATCAAGAATCTGTGAAATCCCAAAGATAAGCTGATAGGCTTATCTCAAACTACCTATATCGATACCATTCTAGTCCATTTCAGAATGCAAAATTCCAAGAAGGGATTGCTTCCTTTCAGACATGGAGGTTCTCTATCAAAGGAGCAGTGTCCTAAAACACATGAAGAGATAGAAAGCATGAAGGCAGTTTCGTATGCTTCGGTAGTGGGAAGTCTCATGCATGCTATGCTTTGCACTAGTCCTGATATATGTTTTGTCGTTGACATGGTTAGTGGATATTAGTCTAACCCTAGGCAAGAACATTGAATGCTGTAAAGCATATTCTCAAGTACCTGAAAAAGAAAAGATATTATATGTTAGTTTACCAGACAGATAGTCTAGTACCCATTAGATACATGAACTCTGATTTTCAGTCAGATAGAGATTCTAGAAAGTCAACTTCAGGATATGTGCTTACTCTAGGAGGTGGAGCTATAAGTTGGAGGAGTATCAAGTAATCTTGTATTGCTGATTCCACCATGGAGGCAGAGTACGTGGCGGCTTCTAAAGTAGCCAAAGAGGCAGTTTGGCTTAGAAACTTCCTAATGGATTTAGAAGTGGTACCTTCGATAAATTGGCTATTACACTTTATTGTGACAATAACAGAGTGGTTGCTAACTCGAAGAGCCATGAACCCATAAGAAGGGGAAGCACATTGAGCGCAAATGTCACCTTATACGAGATATCGTGGGAAGAGGTGATCTATTGGTGACCAAGATTACATCAGCAAACAACCTAGCACATCCCTTCACCAAGATCTTACCAACAAAGACTTTTGATAATCATGTGGAGGGAGTGAGAGTTAGATGTATAAGAGCATGACTTTGAGAATAAGTAGGAGAATTGATAGAGTAGTATACTAAAAGCTTACTTTTTGCAGTAAAACTCATTTTATTAATTAATAGAAGTTTGTTGTTTCCATTTTATTAAGAATCTATATGAGCAAAATTTTTGCATTATATTTAATAAATGGTATGCATGTGTATCTTCTATTTTACATTGTAGATAATCTTGTGTGTAGAGTTCGACTTATGCATAGAAGACCAGATTATTGGATCCTTGTATAATATGAGTATAGGTTCACAATCCTAGTTGAAATTGGGCATACCATTAGTATGATTATAGTGTAATATTCTGGCATAGTCTATCTTGACTGTAGGAGATTGTTTGATGTCTCAGATTATTGCACTAGTACACTTTGTGTACTGAACCGACCCATGTTGAGGTTATTATCTTTTACTGATTCAATAAGATAATAAATACTTCATGATTATTATTATTGCTTATACTCTTAATTCTGAAATATTTAATTGCCACGTGCATATAATGTTTGCCACTTTAATTCATCAAAAAGTGAAATTCATTTTGAGTCAATAAGCTTGGTGAATTTGGAAACGATGTTATTTGTATGGTGGAAATTAATTATTAAAGGAAACCACATCCTAGTATTTAAATGGGTTGATGATGTCCTCTTGAGGAAGCTCATAAGTTTTGCCCATGTCAAACCTTGCAGGTGGATTTAATTAACCGACATAACAAGTAAGTTAAGTGGTTAGGTATTAAGTAATAAAAGAAGTCAATTAAATATAATTGTTAGTAATTTATTTAATTGAAGGACATCTGTAATCTTAAACATGGGAAGATTATTAAGTATATAATAATAAGGAGCTCAAATATAATTTTGAGATAAGGCTTATGAGATCAATAATAAGTTTTTAGTAGATTGACTTATTATTAATGGGTTATAGGATGTTTGTTCTAGGTTGAACATAGGAATCCTAGGCCCATTAAAAGCCCGGTCCTTATTTCTCCTTAGGGTTTCTGTTGTAACCTATATATAGACGTCTAGGCTTTATAAATTAGCATCTATTCATTACTCACATTTTTTAGACGGTCTGAAAGGGAGAGTAGAAGTTCGAAAGTTCTGGCAGCCCACACTACATCCGAACTCTATCGTTGGAAGATATAAGACAAAAGATTGTGAGGTTATATGTTCGTGCTGAGGCAAGATCAATTCAGAGCAATCTCGAAGGTAAACCCTAATTTCTCCTTGTAGGGTTTTAAAGAAAAAATTTTGGTATCCGATACATACCCGCTATGTAGGTGTAACATGAGCGTAGGTGTGTGGGCATGATTTGATCAAACACCATCCTTGGTGGGTTGATATGTGGGCTCAAAACATTTAGACTTAGGTTTGACTAAGTCACACGGGTTACATTGATAACAAAGGTCAAAATGTAGTAAGAACGGATAGATTCTCCCTCAGGTTTAAGGCCCAGTTACTTTGGTTCACACACTTGCCCTGTGGTGAAATTTTGAAAAAGTGTGTAGGCGTATCCAGAGCCTTAGTTGAGATGTCTTCAAAATATCATGCGGGCTGGTAGTCCCTTGGTGGAAGTCCATAAAATACCCACCCAAGAAAGACACGGGATTTTGTGAAATTGTCATTGGATGTTCAACATCAATAGTTAGGGCTTGGAGTGCCCGGATGCATACGCATGACATTACATGTGTTAAAGGAGCCAATGGAGGGATCAGGTTGCATTGCATGTGTGATTACCATCTCATGAAATGGCAGGACATTGTGAAAATCCATTTATGAGTTGCATATTCTTGAATGGATGTCTGATTTATTGTTGAATTATATGTGAACATTTCATGTGCGTTTAGGTTGAGGAGTAGCCTATTTAGGAAATACCCTACTGAGCGTGGCTCACCCTTTATGGGAACAACATTTCAGGTACGGGACAAACACCAGTGGACAGCACTCACTTGGGTCCTTGTTGAGGAAGGAACCAGAATATGGCTTTTGAATTACATTTTGTAAATTAATTATGTAAATTGTATTGGACATGTAAATTGTATTAAGAGGACATGTAACAAACTCTTATGGACTATATTTTGAGTATAATTGAATATTATATGAGTTTGGATGAACTCAGAATGAGATTGAGTGGTTAAATGTTGAAATTGGAAAGCATTAGGGAAAATCTGGGCCTAGATACTAGTACCTAAGTGATTAAGTATCTATATCACGCTGTTGGACAACCTAAGTACCTGTACCTAGACATACGGTTACCAGAACCTGGATTTCAGTGGGCTCAAGTACTGGTACCAAGGCTTAAGGTACCGATACCTAGATGGACAATGGGTTCAGGTACAGATACCACGACATATAGGTACCAGTACCTATCAAACAGTCAGCTCAGGTACTGATACCTAAGTAATTAAGTACTAGTATCTGGCAAGATGAAGGGACCTAGTAGACAGAAGGCTCAAGTACCGATAACACGTGTAAGAGGTACTGGTAACTGTTCCAAAATTTTTAAAATTTAAATAACACTTTGTCAGGTATTGAGATCTTGAACTCTCATTTAAATGATGGAATTAGTCAAGTGGTTAATATGTCAGGTACTGGTACCTGTTCCTAATTGATGGGTACATAACCATGGAATGGTCAAGTGGTTAATATGTGTACAGGTTTTGCATTTGGTAGTGCTCCGGTATAAAGGAGACTCTGCCCAAACTCTGCATTGGTTGTGATCCCAGTAAAAAGGATGTGATGACGTGGTTTTAGGTTATGCGGCATTCACAAGTATTTTCGCGGGTTAATGGACGATCAATGGGTTGAGAAAGGATCCCCAGATTTAGGGATGTCACAAAATTAATTGTAAATAAAGAGCTTTAGAAAAGTAAAGAGAGAGTAGAAAGATGCAAGAGACTCTGGCTGATAAAGTTAACGATGATGGGCCACCACCAAGTAGCCTTAGAATCTCTTTATGGTTCTCCTCATACTTGGTCATTCTTTGATCAAACAAGGTCATCCTTATCTTGAGACCCAACAAAATCTATCTTTCAGTCTGATTATCTATTGGGATATAGGGCTGCTACTCCTCTTGCTGCTATTGAGGCACCTCTGGCGGCTAAAAATCTGTACCTTCTAGAAACTGGTCTCCTTGTTCTGGAGGCACTTCTTGTTGTGCCTCTGCCTGAATTCCATTGCTCCTTTTCAACAAATGTTTATCCAAATGTGCCAAATGCTTCATAATAAGCCATGATAAAATAGCAAAAGGAAGTGTGGGATTTTTATTTTTCACAGTCAATTTCATTTGATCCATAATCAACATTGGCAGGTCAATGGTATTTCCCATTCCAAGAGAATATAGAAAATATGCTTTCTCACTGAAGACTTAATTTTTTGGGATTGAGACATCAAATTGTTCACAGTAATTAAATTCAAAATTCGATATTTATTAGTCAAATTTCCTTACTTAATGTACTTATTTGGCCTACCGCAGACATAATCTGGATTCCCAGTCAACTCAACCCCAATTGTAGACATACTAGGAAATGTGTTAAGGGGATATTGGGGATGAAGGTGTCTCCGTATAGAATTCAAATGATTAGCAATAATAGACACCGTACCTTGAAATGCAATTCCCCTAACATATGCATGCAATTCCCTTGGCCCAGTTACTTGTGCATTAAAAACCAAGACCCACAAGCTTCACATATATCAACATCCCCCGGTCCGCTAAATTTTACCTAACCCCAATATTTTCAAAATCTTCATAAATTACAAGCCTTTTCGAAATAATAGTTTTGGTCAAGAAATGTGTATCATACCAAATTTGTTGCTCAGTATTTTTGAACATAGCATTATCAAAATAATTTTGAACCTAGGGTTGTTCCTCCACCTGTGGTACTGTTGGGGACACTGGAGAGACTCCTTGCCTTAATCAACTTGAAGAAGCACCATCCCAACGAGCCCTTGTTTTTTTTTATTGGGTCAATAAAAATGATTCTTAAATTTCTTGACCAATATAGGATTTCACAATATTTTAATCAGTAGAAATCTGTAATAGGATGGGTAAGTATTTAATCGGAGCAAAATTGAAGAAAAACTAGTGGTAAGGTTAATCTGAACAGATAAGACAAAGAGGGTTGCAATTTTTTTGAATTTTCTGCAGTGAGGGAATTGCAAAATTGTCTGGTCACAAATAGTCTAATTTTATAAAGGGTAGTATTGTTCGGACGCTACTAGCACCATTTGAACTGTGCTAATCCACTAGTTTTTGCGCAGGCTCCTTAGGTACTAGCTGTTGATTTCCTCTTCATTTCCAACTTTCAGTTGCAGATCTACACTCACTATTTGGTTCTTTAATGTCTGCCAATCACAAAGACTATTATGGATTGTTCTCTCCGTTCTTAGATTTAACATTGTCCTCAATGTTTAACATCATAAAAAAAAACTTAAAGATAATTGTTAATAAGGTCTGGAAAGAAACGAATCCATTATGTGAAACCCTAATCTACAAAACAAATAGCAAAGCAATTAGTTCTACTATTTACAAACAAATATACATAATAACTTCTCAACACATATATTCTAGTTCCGTTAACTAAATAGAATCCAAAATTTGAACGAATCCATCATAATATGGCTTAAGCCTTGAAAAATTTACTTTGAAAATGTTTCCACTTAATGGACTTTCAATTTCAACTGTCCCGTTTTCAAAAGATTTATTGCAAAATTGTTCACCCCTATCACTTATAATAGCTTGAGGAATTCCAAATTTAGACAAAATATTTTCTTTTAAAAATCTGATCACTGTGTTGTGATCATTGTTTGAACAAGGAATTGCCTCAACCCATTTGGAAACATAATCAACAACAACCCACATGTATAGGTGTCCAAAGGAGGGGAGAAATGATCCCATAAAATTGATTCCCCATCAATCAAAAATTTCAATAATCAGAATAGGGTTCAAAGGCATCATATTTCTTTTTAAAATATTCCCCAATCTTTGACATCATTCAAAAGTTAGAGAAAAAATATGTACATCCTTAAAAAGAGTGGGCTAATAAAATTCACACCGTAAAATTTTAGCAACGATTTTGTTTATAGAAAAATGCCTACCACAAGCTTCAGAATGGTTAAAAGAAATAACCTGACATATTTCATGATTGGGTACACAATGCCTTATTATTTGATCTTTATAATATTTGAACATATAGAGATCCTCCCAAAATAAATTACGTGCCACTCTTAAAAATTTATGGTTTATCGGTCAAAATATAATGAAAAGGGATGGTACATGTGGCTAAATAGTTAGTTATATCTGCATACCATGGTGCCTCTGTTATTGCAAATAATTGCTCATCAAGGAAGGCTTCCTTGATTTGTATTGACTCCTCTTCTGTATCATAATTCAGCCTGGATAGATGATTAGCCTCCAAGTTTTCAACTCTTTTTTTTTCTTTGATAATGAGATCGAATTCATGAAGTAACTATATCCATCATAGGAGACGTGGCTTAGCATCTTTGTTTGTAAACATATATTTTAAAGTTGCATGATCAGTAAACACAATAATTTATCCCTCGAGTTCAATGCTAAAAATGGGAAAAACGTGTGTGTGGATGAAAATGTGCATGTGCAAAAGTGCTCCACAACTGTAGAGAGACTTGCAATGTCGCGTTTTACTTGGAATTGAGTATTTCAAGGTCATCTCCTTAGGGAAGGAAGGTCAAATTGTGGTGAAGGTGATTTTATAAAGAAATTAAAAGTGTAAAATCTTGTGATTTTGTGTTTTGGTGAGTGAAGTTTTTGATAAAAAGTGCAATGAAAATAGGGTTGGCTAATCCACTGAGATCATTCCAATGGGAATGCCAAATCAACTCAATTCATTCTACTAACGGTGTCTCGGTGCTTGATTGATTCGTAGGAAGTGAGGGACTAATGTGGAGATGTAGGTTCAAGCATACCCTGTGACAAGTCTACGGTGTATCAAGAGCTTACAACCACTTCGGCACTTAACTTAGTCAAACCAAACATTTTACACTACGAGGAAGAAATGGAGGTGAGTTAATTTAGCATACCCAAGAGAAATTCTCCCTTGGATTAGCCAACTAAAAACTTAGCTACTCATAATAGATGTAAGAACATACACAATGTAAAGAGACATGATGAAGAAATAAGTATTAAAACTTGTATTAATGCAAAGAGAAGTTAAACTACAAAGACAAGTTCATTTCATACACAAATGTAAAGCTTGGAAGGAGAAACCCAATTATAGACATAGTAAATACAAGAATATGTAGCTAAACTTGAATACACTTGAAATAAAGGAGATTAAAGTGCAAGTAGTAAAGATTACAAGTGATTTAAAGCTTACTATAGCTGAAATGGAGAAAGAAATGCAAAAACCTAACTTTCTCTCTCTAAAACTTCATCTTCTTCCTTGAGCTTCTCTTTCAAAAATTATGTGTGTAGCTGAATTATTGGCAAAAGCTTGGTTAAAATTGGTCTATAACCCTCCCCAGTCTTTGTGTGACTGACTTCCTATCATTGGAAGGTCTTTGGAGACTGCCACAAGCAACAAAAGGCCCACATTCCTCTTTTATGCTTCCCCCAAGCCACTCTCTTTCTCTCTCTTCCTTTTCCAAGTGTTTTCTTCCAAAGTCAGATTTTAGGTGTAAGAAAGCATCTTGTATGTAGAATGTGTCAGGGCATGTGTGGGAGAAGCAGAGGTGGGTCCATGAAGCAGTTGGAGTTGAGATTACAGCTTCTTGGCATTTTTGGGCAAAACCTCCCAGTAGGTTTTTTCCAGTAGGCAAAATCTACTAGTAGGTCTTGGCAGCGGTAGCGGTAGAAGAATTCCAGTACACTAAACCTACTAGTAGTTTTTGACCAGTTGGTTTTCACCTGTTTTGACTTTTTCTTCATTTCTTGATATCCTGAGCCACTCATCAAGCCTCCCCTACTTCTCCATTGCCTTTAAGCACTTGATGGAAACTTAACACACTCTATTTCCTACTCTTTACCTATAATCACACAAAACTTTATTAATTGTTTGATTAACACAATTTCCCCCATTTTATCCACAAAAGCAAGTATAAAAATGTGTGCAAAGAGATAGATGTTGTGCAACATTCTATGCTCATCACACCCCCCAACTTAAGTTCTGCTAGTCCCTAGCAAACTTTAGTTCCAAACCATAAAGCATAAAACTAAAACCATCCACTCATGCAAGGTAATTCACCAAACAACCAAAATGCAAAAATCACAATGCTATTAAATAAATGAACTTGGGCAAGATAAAAAAAAACAACTGTGATTCTTTCATTCATTTTGTAAAACTTGAGAAAAATTTAAACTTTTTCCAACAAAGGGTAAAATAGTAATTTGCCACCACTATGCAGATTTGAGATAAGTATTTCTCTAGACCTTGGATGAGGAAACAGACTTCACCATTGGATTTGTGTCATGAAATCCAATTACCTTGCCAAATTTTGTCAAATTCTGAGATAGTCAAATTTTTTCACATAGTTCGAGACGAATGGGTGGTGGATGACCTCACGAACGTCCCATAAATAAATTTTATAAAAATTCCTTATAATTGGATTAAATTTCAAATAAAATTTATTTGAACTTAAACCAGAATGTAATGAATCGTTTAGCGATGAAAAACGGACCCGAAAATAGAAAAATGTGTGGCGTTATGGGCACCACACATTCGGGACTACAAATATCGACCTAAATCAGATATTTTTGTGAAACCAGGGAAAATTTGAACTTTTTCTTAGAAAAGGCAAAATGGTAATTTGTTATCCTAATACGTATTTAAAATACAATTGTTCTAGACCTCGGATGAGGAAACAGAGTTTGCCGTTGGATTCGTATCGTAAAATCTAGTCACCCTTTGTCAAATTTTATCGAATTTTGAGATAGTCGAATTTTTGCACATCTTTCGAGGTGACTACGAGGCGAATGACATTTTAAAGGTCCTAAAAAAATGAATTTTTTTAAAATTTCCATAAAATTAAGTTAAATTTCCAATAAAATATATTTAAACTTAAACCGAGATTTAATGAATCGTTTCAGAGTAAAAAATGGATATGAACAAAGGAGGACACTTGGCGCGACGAGGGCCAAGTCTTTAAAACTATAAATAGGGGTAAAATATCTGAAATATCAGCTTTTTCCTCCCCTCTGGCCGGCTGTATCAGAGATTAAGAGGGAAAAGCCAAAAATCTTAAGCCTTCTCCTTCGATTTCCCGAAGATCCGTATGTCGGAATCGCTCGAGCCAAGAATTAAAGTCGCTCTACGCGACGAGGGCTACACATGGGTACCAATAACAAAGATTTTCACCAAAGATCAAAAGGCAAGATTTTAGAGAAATCAAAGTCTTGATCTTTTGGGGGTGTTCTTGGAGGTTCTAGTATTCATTTATGCTTCAAGAGGTAGGGTTTTCCTCCTTTGGTTCATTCTAACCTATGGTGTTCATAGGAGAGGGGTTTAAGCATGTGGGATTGTATAGCCTTTGCATGAGGTTGGTGTTTTGGTGGATATGAGAAATGGATGAAATATACATTCTATTTTGAAGTGGTTTCGTATCTTGTAATATGTGGTTACTTGAAATGGTTTGTAGAAATCACTTAGTATAATTTCTGGAGCTATGTGGTCTGTAAAAATCACTTAGTATGATTTCTTGAGCTATGTGGTTACTTGGAATGGTTATGTGAATATATGACTTGAGTGCCTTTAAGGTGTTTTANGATGGAATATACATTCTATCTTGAAGTGGTTTTGTTTCTTGTAATATGTGGTTACTTGAAATGGTTTGTAGAAATCACTTAGTATGATTTCTTGAGCTATGTGGTTACTTGGAATGGTTATGTGAATATATGACTTGAGTGCCTTTAAGGTGTTTTATAAAACGCCTTTGTGAAATAAAGTGTGTTAATTGCATGAGATTATGCTATAACATGCTTGGATAATGTGGTAATGTGAAATCATATGCTTATGATATGATTTATGATTGAAATGTACTTGTTGATATATACATATTTTGATATATATTGACATTGTGACAAATATGGTATTTATATGGTTAGGATATAATTTACCATGGATGTGTTGGAAATTATTCATATGTCATTCATAGCATATTGAACATTATGTTGTTGTCCAATGGTGCATCACATTGCATATGCATGGAAACATGACATCACATTCATGGGCATGAGTCATGAGTGTGGGTGTGTGTATGCATGGTTAATCAAACACCATTCTTGGTGATTGAATGGTGGACTCGGGAAAGTTGGGTTGAAAATCCGAATGAGTCACAAGGTTGCATGAAAGAAAAACTTGTGTCGGGTATAACAAGAAGGGGTAGATTCCTCCCTTGGGTGCAAGACCCGATGACTTGGTTATATACTCCTCTGTGGTGAAATTCTGAAAAAGTGTAGTATGGTGTATGGAACCGGCAGTATAAAATCCAAAATCCGTTGCCCAACAAGACACAAGATTTTGATTTACAAAGTACTCATACAATGAGTAACACCCATCAATGATTTGGTTTTATAATAAAACAACTTTTATTTCAAACGATCATTTGGTGGATTTTTTCATCAATTGACGGATTCAGTATACCTTGACATTGCATTGTGTCGTGGGAGTTGGTGATGACTTGGGTTTAATTGCATGACTGAGTATCATCTCATTTCATTGCATGACATGATTATATTGCACATTTAATGCATATTCTTGTATGGAATGATTGTTAAATGTTGTTTGTTGCTTATACACACCACATATGCACCTAAGGTGGAGAGGAGCCTCTGTCGGGATTATTTTATTGTGCGTTGGCTCACCCTATACGGGAAAACATTTCAGGTGGGAGAGATACACCGATGGATGGCTCCACGTTGGACCTTCATGTTTGAAGAAAGCCGAATGTGGCTTTATTGTGTGTTAATGTAAAACATTTGTGGAAATAATGTTTTGGGCATGTAATCTTTTGCAAATAATTGTAATAGAACTTATATAGACTATTATTAAACTAATCTTGCACGTGTTGATATAAATATGGATAATTGGACCTGGTGTGACCAATGTTTACTTATAATTGGACCTGGTATGGTCATTATTGAATATTGGACCTCGGATGGGTCTTGTTATTATATGATTGCATAGGTTGAGTTTTGGGTAGAGCTTCCCGTACAAAGGAGACTCTGCCCGAATTTCGTCAAAATCATGGTTTCCGGTAAATGGAGCATAATGGCGTGATATCGAATTACTCAGTATCCACGGGTATTCCGCGGGTTGATGGGTAATCAACGGACCCCCGAATTTTGGGGTGTCACAGCTTGGTATCGGAGCATAGGCATACGAATAATCTACGGCTCGATGGGTACGGGTATAGACCATTGCATTCCATATGCATTTCATGTTATGTGCTCTGATTGCTACATGCTATGTGTTACTTGTTATGTGAATTATATGCATGATAGAAATGTATAGGAAAGGGAATAAACTGGCGTTAGAAAACATAATCTTGGGAGTTTGGAAAAACAAAAGAAGGGGTGAACGGTATAGTTCAATGAGTAAATGTCTACTAAATACTTGATCCCTAACTTGGGATATTAACTAATTGATCTATTGCTATCTTATGTATGTGTAGATGGCAACTGGAGGAACGAGACTTCGGGGTGGACGGAACAACCAACCACCACCACCGGCCTTTGACCCACAAGCCTTCATGGAGGCTATTGGTGCGGCGGCGGCTACCATTGCACAAGCTAGTGCTACGGCCGCTACTATTGCACAAACAGGTGCAAGTGGGAGTCAATGAGGTTAAAGTCACGTCCAGAAGTTCAAGGCACACAATCATCCGATCTTTCTAAGAGGGGTGGATCCTATGTTGGCTGACCAATGATTCTGACAAGTGGATAAGATCTTAAGGGCTATGGAGACTACCTCCGATGCCAGGAAGATGACGCTAACTACTTTTCAGCTAGAGGGAGAATCCCAAGTGTGGTGGGATTGGGTCAAGGACTCCAAGAACTTGGAGGTAATGACATGGGCAGAATTCAAGGAGCTCTTTATGGGAAAGTACTTCCCAACGGCTGCTCGATATGTAAAGGCTCGGGAGTTCTTAGACTTGAGACAAGGGATGATGACGGTGACAGAGTAAGTGGCTAAATTCACGGAGTTAGCCCATTTTGCCAATGACTACGTGGCCACAGATATGGCCAAAGTGAGGAAGTTTGAGAATGGTCTTAAGTTATCCATCTGGGGTAAACTTGTGGGTCTTTTTCTACAAGACTTAGACTCGATGGTCGAGATTGCTATGGCCATTGAGAGAGAGGTGGATGACGCAAGGAGCATCCAGGAGTCTGGTGCAAAAGACAAGAAGAAGGAGGGTCAATCCCTCTTCTTCTAGCTCGAGGAAGAAGCATAGGACTTCTACTCCACAAGGGTTTCAGGGATAGGGCCACAGTTATCAAGGCCAAGGCCAAGGCCAGGGTCAATCCTCCCAAGGTGGGAGAAATCAGAGGCCTTCCTACCAGGCGGGCCAGAGGACTTGCTATCATTGCCACCAACCGGGTCACCTGAAGAGGGATTGTCCTCAAAGGCAGGGATCCCAGGGTCATGGGTCATCGCAGTCTCAGACTTCAGTGGGGCAACCACAGATGCAGTATGCTCCTCACTATCCTACTATGGGTCAAGACAACTAGTACTAGTTCCAGGGTGCAGCACAAGGCCCTACTACTTCTTGTGCGGGGACACCGCAAGCTAGCCAGATGGGCCAAGGCATGGTTCGAGGACGAGGCCAGGGCTTACAAGCCGGTACTTCAGGGACCTAGGGGCGTGTTTATGCCATGATACCTCAGATTGAGCCGACAGATCCGTCGGTGATATAGGGTACATTTTTACTCTTTTGCTTATGGGCAAGGGTATTATTTGATTCTGGTGCATTGCATTCATTTATTACTGCGTCTTGTGTGAAAGACTTAGGCATAGAGGTTGAGACCTTGGAAGAGCCATTGCATGTGAGTTCTCCCCTAGGAGTTAGGGTGAGAATTGATCAGATATGTCGGGGTTTGTGAGTTAGAGATCTTAGAGATTCTACTCACCGTGAACCTTAGGGTCATGAACATGTCCAAGTTTGATGTTATCCTTGGTATGGATTGGTTGGCGGAAGAGGGTCACTGCTTATACGCTGGAGGGTATTTGTTTCAAGTTCTAGGGGGAAAAGCGTGATACTTTACCTCAGGTTGTGCATGACTCTAGATGGCATGGACAGTTGATGGGTTGGCTTACAAGCCTTACCCTGGAGGACGAGGCGAGACAGGAGTTAGGCCTTCCTCGAGTTGTATGTGAGTATGAGCATATTTTTTTGGATGAGCTACCGGGATTACCTCCACATAGGGGTGTAGACTTCACCATTGAGTTACATCTCGATACATCGCCTATCTCTATGACTCCACACAGGATGGCACCAGCTGAGTTGTAAGAACTCAAGGTCCAGTTGTAAGAATTATTGGACAAGGGCTTCATTAGATCGAGCATTTCACCTTGGGGCGTTCCGGTGTTGTTTGCCAAGAAGAAGGATAAAACCCTTCAATTGTGCATAGACTATCGGCAGTTGAATATGGTTACTATCAAGAATAGGTATCCTTTGCCAAGGATTGAAGACTTGTTTGATCAGTTAAGAGGGGCACGGGTCTATTCCAAGATAGATCTTGGTACCGGTTACCATCAGTTGAGGGTTAGGGAGTAAGATATTCGGATTGAGGAATGCTCCGGTGGCATTCATGGACCTCATGAACAGGGTGTTCCAACCATATTAGATCAATTTGTTGTAGTTTTTGTTGATGACATCTTGATCTATTCCAAGTCTAAGGAGGAGCATGAGGGTCACTTGAGAATTATTCTCCAGACATTGAGAGAGCATCAGTTGTACGCCAAGTTCAGCAAGTGTGAATTTTGGCTTACGGAGGTAAAGTTTTTGGGGTATGTAGTGTCGGCTTTGGGTGTATCTCTGGACCCGGAGAAGGTTGAGGCAGTTATGAATTGGGAGAGATCGAAGTGAGTCTTCGAGATACGTAGTTTCTTGGGATTGGCAGGGTACTATCGACGGTTTATTAAGGATTTCTCCTGATTGGTTGTGCCTATGATGAAGTTGACTTGGAAAGAGGTCAAGTTTGTGTGGAATGATTCTTGTGAGAATGCATTCCAGCAGTTGAAGAGGAGGCTTACTTCAGCTCTTATTCTGATAGTTCCAGAATAGGGACAAAGGTACACGGTTTATTGTGATGCCTCGAAGGACGGGCTGGGATGTGTTTTGATGCAGTCCAAGAGGATAGTAGCTTATGGTTCTCAGCAGCTAAAGAATCACGAGCAAAATTATCCCACACATGACATGGAGTGGGCGGCCATTGTCTTTGCCTTGAAGGCTTGGCATCACCACTTGTATGACGAGCAGTTTGAAATATTTTCGGACCACAAGAGTCTGAAGTATAATTTTACACAACAGGACCTCAACATGAGGCAACACAAGTGGATGGAGTATCTTGAAGATTATGACTTCACTTTGCATTACCATCTCGGTAAAGCAAATGTGGTGGTAGATGCACTCAGTCGAAAGTCATAGAGAGTTGTGACTAGTGTGGCTTCGTGAGAGTGGCAAATGCTCGAGACTGTGGGACAGTTCAGGCTATGTTATATGGGTCAGGCTCAGGGTACTTTGGGGAGTTTGGTGGTTACGCCGTCTCTACTGAGCAGGGTGATTGAGTCCTAGAGTCAGGACATAGAGTTATCATCCATCAGGGACCGAGTACGGTTAGGTACAAGTGACGAGGGCTGGGCCATTCACTCGGATGGTAGTGTTTGATTTAGGGGAAGAATTATGGCTCCCCAATTAGTGGAGCTCAGAGAAGAGATTCTTAGAGAGTTCCATTGTTCCCATTTTGATGTGCATCCAAGTGACAAGAAGATGTACCATGATCTTCGTCGCCAATATTATTGGAGCGGGATGAAGAAAGATGTTAAAAATTTTGTTAGCCGATGTCTCACGTGTCAGCAGGTTAAGGCTGAGCACTAGAGACCAGCGGGATTACTCCAGCCTTTGGAGGTAGCTGAATGGAAGTGGGAACATGTCACGATGGATTTTATGACTCACTTGCCATGGACGTCACGGGATCATCATGTGGTGTGGGTGGTAGTGGACCAGCTTACCAAGTCGGCACACTTTTTAGTGGTGCGGATGACTTTCACACTGGAGAAATTCTATGGGTTGTATATACGGGAGATTGTTCGGCTGCATGGAGTGCCCGTATCTATTGTATCGGACCGGGATCCCAGGTTTACAGCTTATTTTTGGGAGAGTTTTTAGTGAGCCATAGGGACACAGTTAATGATGAGCATTGCTTTTCATCCCCAGACGGACGGTCAGTCTAAGAGGACTATCCAGACTTTAGAGGACATGCTACGGGCATGCGTCCAAGATCTCAAGGGCAGCTGAAAAGATCATTTACCCTTGGTGGAATTCGCATACAATAACAGTTACCAGACAAGCATATAGATGACACTCTATGAGGCATTATATGGGAGGCCATGCCGTTCTCCAATTTGTTGGACGGAGGTGGGAGAGAGATCCTCTTTGGGTCTGAATTTGGTCAGGGACACCTCTAAGAAGGTGGACTTGATACGAAAGCGTCTTCTCACGGCTCAAAGCCGACAAAAGTGCTACACGACAGACGACGGTGACCTCTGGAGTTTGAGGTGGGAGATCATGTCTTCTTGAAGGTGATGCTTATGAGAGGAGTGGTCAGGTTTGGTAAGCGGAGAAAGCTGTCACTAAGGTATATCGGGCCCTTTGAGGTACTCGAGAGGGTGGGTGTAGTGGCTTACCGGTTGGCGTTACCGACAAATTTATCGGGTTTCCATGAGGTTTTTCATGTCTCTATGCTCCGACAATACACCCCGAATTCGACCCATGTGGTGGATTGGGGAGAGCTTGTTGTTGATGCTGATGAGACCTTCGAGGAGGGATCGGTGCGCATCATGGATAGCCGGGAACATGTTTTATGAGACAAGACCGTGCGGCTAGTGAAGGTGTTGTGGCAACATTGAGGAGTAGAGGAGGCGACATGGGAGCGCGAGGACACCAACTGTACCAATTATCCTTTCTTATTTGAGGATGGAGGTACATTCTTATAGTCTTTTAACATTATTTGACTATTGCATATGCATGTGACTGTATGTGCATGTGTATGTGAATTTCGGGGACGAAATTTTTTTAAGGGGGGAAGAATGTGAAACCCAGGAAAATTTGAAATTTTTCTTAGAAAGGGCAAAATGGTAATTTGTCATTCTAATGCATATTTAAAATACTCATGTTCTAGACCTTGGATGAGAAAACCGAGTTCGCCTTTGGATTCGTATCGCAAAATCTAGTCACCTTGTCAAATTTTGACGAATTCTGAGATAGTCAAAATTTTGCACGTCGTTCGAGGTGACTACGAGGCGAATGACATTTTAAAGGTCCCAAAAAATGAATTTTTTTAAAATTTCCTTAAAATTAAGTTAAAGTTCCAATAAAATTTATTTGAAGTTAAACCGGGATGTAATGAATCGTTTCGGAGCGAAAAATGGACCCGAACAAAACAGGACACTTGGCGCGACGAGGGTCAAGTCTTTAAAACTATAAATAGGGGTAAAATATCTGAAATATCAGCTTTTTCCTCCCCTATGGCCGGATGTATTAGAGATTAAGAGAGAAAAGAGAGCAAAGTGGGAAAAACCAAAAATCTTAAGCCTTCCCCTTCGATTTCCCGAAGATCTGTCGGTTGGAATCGCTCGAGCCAAGAATTAAAGTTGCTCTATGCGACGAGGGCTACGCGTGGGTACCAAGAACGAAGATTTTCACTGAAGATCAAAAGGCGATATTTTAGAGAAATCAAAGTCTTGAGCTTTTGGGGGTGTTCATGGAGGTTCTAGTATTCATTTACGCTTCAAAAGGTAGGGTTTTCCTACTTTGGTTAATTCTAACCTATGGTGTTCATAGGAGAGGGGTTTAAGCATGTGGGGTTGTATAGCCTTTGCATGAGGTTGGTGTTTTGGTGGATATGAGAAATGGATGGAATATACATTCTATCTTGAAGTGGTTTTGTTTCTTGTAATATGTGGTTACTTGAAATGGTTTGTAGAAATCACTTAGTATGATTTCTTTAGCTATTTGGTTACTTGGAATGGTTATGTGAATATATGACTTGAGTGCCTTTAAGGTGTTTGATAAAATGCCTTTGTGAAATAAAGTGTGTTAATTGCATGAGATTATACTATAACATGCTTGGATAATGTGGTAATGTGAAATCATATGCTTATGATATGATTTATGATTGAAATGTACTTGTTGATATATGCATGTTTTGATATATATTGACATTGTGAAAAATATGGTATTTATATGCTTAGGATATAATTTACCATGGATGTGTTGGAAATTATTCATATGTCATTCATAGCATATTGAACATTATGTTGTTGTGCATTGGTGCATCACATTGCATATGCACAAAAACATGGCATCACATTCATGGGGATGAGTCATGAGTGTGGGTGTGTATGCATGGTTAATCAAATACCATTCTTGGTGATTGATGGGTGGACTCGGGAAAGTTGGGTTAAAAATCCGAATGAGTCACATGGTTGCATGAAAGAAAAACTTGTGTCGGGTATAGCAAGAAGGGGTAGATTCCCCCCTTAGGTGCAAGACCCGGTGACTTGGTTATACACTCTCTTGTGGTAAAATTCCAGAAAAGTGTAGTATGGTGTACGGAACTGGCAGTATAAAATCCAAAATCCGTTGCCCAACAAGACATAAGATTTTGATTTACAAAGTACTCATACAATGAGTAACACCCATCAATGAATTGGTTTTATAATAAAACAACTTTTATTTCAAACGATCAATTGACGGATTTTTTCGTCAATTGACGGATTCAGTATACCTTGGCATTGCATTGTGTCGTGGGAGTCAGTGATGACTTGGGTTTAAGTGCATGAGTAAGTATTATCTCATTTCATGGCATGACATGATTACATTCCACATTTAATGCATATTCTTGTATGGAATGATTGTTAAATGTTGTTTGTTGCTTATACACACCACATATGCACCTAAGATGGAGAGTAGCCTCTATAGGGATTATTCTATTGGGCGTTGGCTCACCCTATACGAGAAAATATTTCAGGTGGGAGAGATACACCGGTGAATGGCTCCACTTTGGACCCTTATGTGTTGAAGAAAGTTGAATGTGGCTTTATTTTGTGTTAATGTAAAACATTTGTGGAAATAATGTTTTGGGCATGTAATCTTTTGCAAATAATTGTAATAGAACTTATATAGACTATTATTAAACCAACCTTGCATGTGTTGATATAAATATGGATAATTGGACCCGGTGTGGCCAATGTTTACTTATAATTGGACTCGGTGTGGTCATTGTTGAATATTGGACCTCGGATGGGTCTTGTTATTATATGATTGCACAGGTTGAGTTTTGGGTAGAGCTTCCTGTACAAAGGAGAGTCTGCCCGAATTTTGTCAAAATTATGGTTTCCGGTAAATGGAGCATAATGGCGTGATATCGAATTACTCGGTATCCACGGGTATTCCGCAGGTTGATGGGTAATCAATGGACCCCCAGATTTTGGGGTGTCACAATTTTGGGGGAGATATTTCATTTGTTCACACACCAAACGTGTAAGGAGGGAGAAGAGAGAAAAGAGAAGAAAAAAAATCAAGATCTTCAAGCTTGTCCCTTTGATTCTCGAAGTTCCGTCGCTCGAATCAACTTGAGCCAAGAACTAAAGTCGATCACGTCGACGAGGACTATGCAACCACACCAAGAATGAGGGATTTCACCGAAAATCCATTTGGGGAAATCAAGATCTTGGGGTATTGAAGGGTGTTCTAGAAGTTCTAGTCTTCATCTTACGCTACAAGAGGTAGGGTTCATTGCATATAAGACATGACATTGATGTGCAATGGTACATTACATTGCATTTTCACGGAGGCATACCATTCATGGGCTTAGGCATGAGTATGGGTGTGTGTGTATATGGGCATGGTTAATTCAAACATCATACTTGGTGGTCGAAGGGTGGGCTTGGAAAAGTGGGATTGAAGTTCCTACTGAGTCACACGGTTGCATGCATCGAGAACTTGTGTCAGGTATAGCAAGTAGGGCTAGACTCTCCTTCGGGTACAAAACCTAGTTATTGGTTTATTCACTTCCGTTGGTGCAAGTCCAAAAAAGTGAATTAGGCATACGGAGCTGGCGGTGTAATTCCAAAATCCGTTGCCCAACAAGACACAAGATTTTGATTTATAAAAATACTTATTCAATGAGTAACATCCAACAATGATTTGGTTTTATAAACACATGACTTTTATTTGAAACAATCATTGGATGGATTTTTCGTCAATTGACGGTTTCATTGCACAAGTGCATTGCATTGTGTTTTGGGAGTCTGTGAGCACTCGGGTTAAGATGCATGAGTAAGTCTCATCTCATTCCATGGCATGACATGGTAAAATTCCAATATAGAGTTGCATATTCTTGTTTGGAATGTTGTTATGGATGAATGTTGTATGTAAACATTGCATATGCATCTAGGGTGGGGAGTAGCCTCTGTAGGAGATACTCTATTGAACATTGCTTATCTTATACGGAAAAACATTTTAGGTGCGGGATATATGTCGGTGGACGGCTCTTATTCATGGCTGCAAGTGTGAAGAAAGCCAACTTGTGGCTTTTATAACTCCTTTTTGTAAAACTTTTGGAGCAAACTAGCTTTGGCATGTAATCTTATGTAAGAGAGTTGTAATTGAACTTATATGGACTGCTTTAATATAACCTTGCATATTTTTATAGGAGTATGGATAAGTGGACCAGGTGTGGTCAATTTTTACTCATAAATAGACCTGGTGCTGTCATTGTGTTATATTGGGCCTCGGATAAGTCATGTGAATGTATATTGTATAGGTTGAGTTCTGGGTAGAGCTCCCTGTACAAAGGAGACTCTGTCTGAATTTTGTTAAATTAGGGATCCCGGTAAATGGGACAGAACGGTGTGATATCGAGTTACACGATATCCACGGGTATTCCATGGTTTGATAGGCGATCAACGGACCCCTGTATTTTGGGGTGTCACACATTTCTCCAAAAATTTAGGTACAATGAGTAAAGGTCAAAAGTAAAACGGCCTAAAATCCTAGTGACTCTTCTGTTAGGCAAACAATTCTAATCCTATATGTGCAATAACTAAAAGCAAAAAGAACAAAACAGATCACCATACTCATCATCCTCATCTCCTGTCCCCTACTCGTCACTCTCATACTTACTGCCCTCCTCATCATTGGAGTCATCATTGTCAAAACCCTCTACCTTAACAATAGTAAAAGCCATGGGGGCAAAGGTTGAGGGTCCAGCAGAAGGAGGTAGAGGTCCATCGGGGATTGGCTCTCCGAGTAAAGTGTGCTAAAAAATCCTTGTATCCATCAAAGAGAGTCGAAGCATAGTTGCCTCCAAGATGTTTAAGCGGTAAGCAACTATGCGGGGCAAAGTAGTGGTGGATGGCCCAGTAGTAGACAACTTAGGTGTCGGTGCTCTAGCTCTCTCACCCCCACTCATTGCTGTCCTCTTGCAACTATTGGACTTCCCGATAGCTCCAAACTATAGGGGTAGCAACACATCAGAGACATAGGCCTTGACCATAGAATGATAGCACTTCCTTGTGACCAAATTGGTGAATGGGAGATTCGCCTTTGGCTTGCTAGCTTGAGCAAACTCCTTCATGAAGTCCCAAATCATCAAGGCCACATCCATCAGCTTCCTCGTCATGAATGCATGGAGGAGGGCTAGCTTCTCCTCATTTGGGGCCTTCTCCGTACCCCAGAGAATCAAATTGTAGTGCAAAACCTTGTTCATGATCCCGTATGAGTGCTTGAGGGCCCCGACTTGAATTTTTCCTTTGAATTGGGTCGGGTCATCATATGTCAATTGCACGTACTCTGGGAGTGATTTTCTCCCTTGGACATTGTGTGGATAAACTGGGGTATTGGGGAGAGGCCTTTAGTACTTCATCAAATCCACTATCAAGCTCGAGGTAACCTCAAAGACCTTCCCTCCTACATTCGTCTTGAGAATACCAAGGTCCTCGTCCTCCACCTTCAACCTCTTGTAAAACTCCCTACACATCGGGAGGTTATATCCTACAACCAGCTCAAACCAAAAACCAATCTCATTCCCCTCTATCACTCTCACAACTTCGTCATTCGGCCCAAGGGTAAGCATGCGAAACCCAAGAAAAATTTCAATTTTTTTTGAAAAAGGGCAAAATGGTAATTTGTCAACCTAATGCGTATTTAAAATACATATTTTTATAGAGCTCGGATGGGACAATAGACCTCACCGTTGCATTCACATCGCGAAATCTAGCAGCCCTGTCAATTTTTGTCGAATTTCGAGATAGTTGAGTTTTCCACGTTTTTCGAGGTGACGGCGTCTAGTGACTTTGAAAGTTGGAAAAAATTTTAAACAAAGTTCATATAAAATATTTTGAGCTTAAACTGGTATGAAATTTAATCATTTCGGAGAGAAAATGGACCCGGACAAAGGGGGACACGTGGCGCGACTCGGGCCAGGCCTCGGAAATTATAAATAGGGCTAAATATTAGATATTTCAACAGAAATATCTCTGATATTCAGCTGGTTTCAGATGTTGAAGAGAAAGAGAAAAAAAAGGAAAAAATTTAATTTTGTCCCTAGGATTCAAGAAGATCCGTCGGTCGGAATCGCTCAAGCCAACAATCAAAGTTGATTTATGTGACAAGAGCTATGCGTGGGGTACCAAGAACGAAGATTTTCACCGAAGATCAAAAGGTGAGATTTTGGAGAAATCAAAATCTTGAGCTTTGGGGGTGTTCTTGGAGGTTCTAGTATTCATTCTACACTTCTATTGAGCTAGGTTTCTTCCTACTTCGGTGTTACTCCTACCTTAAGGGGCTGTTTTTGGTGGCTGAAATATGACTGTTATGTGGTTGTTTTGTGGCTGAAATATGGATGTCTTATGGCTATTTGTGGGCTGTCCAAATGGACTGTTTTTGAACATGTTTTAATGGGTGAAATTGGTTTATATGTGGGCTGTTTTTGGGACAATTATAGGGCTGTTTACGGACTGTTTTTATGGCCTATTAAGGGCTGTTTTTATGGCCTAATATGGACTGAAATTTTGATTGTTTTTAGGCCATTCATGGACTATTTTCAGGGCCATTTCATGGACTGTTTTTAGGAAATTCATGGACTGTTTTTAGGGCCATTCCATGGGCAATTTTTTGGGCCATTCATGGACTGTTTTTAAGACCATTTCATGCACTATTTTAGGGCCATTTTGTGGACTGTTTTAGGTCACTTTACGGATTGTTATGTGCTCCAATTAGGGGCTGTTTTGTGGGTTGTTAGGCGGGCTAGTACATGGGTTGTTGTGTGTTATAATTTGCCTTTGTGATTAAGTGTGTTATTGACATAAAGATAGTGATAACATGCTTGGAATTGTTTTATGAAAAAATGTCAATGTATATGCATGCGTGTGTTATATTGACATTGTGACAAATTTGGTATCTATATGTTTAGAACATAACTTACCATGTATATGTTGAGATTGTTCATATGTCATTCATTGCATATTGAACATTGTAGCGTAGTGCATAGAGGCATCCCATTCATGGGCTTAGGCATGAGTATGGGTGTGTCTGTGTGTGAGTTGGGCATGGTTCATTCAAGCATCATTCTTGGTGATTGAAGGATGGACTCAGAAAAATGGGATTGAATGTCCTACTGGGTGGCACGGTTACATGCATAAGAAAACTTGTGTCGGATATAGCAAGTTGGGCTAGACACTCCCTCGGGTTAAAAACCCGGTCACTTGGTTCATACACTTACCGGCAGTGAAATTTCATAAAAGTGTAATGGTGGACGGAGCTGGAGGTGCAATTCCTGAATCCAATACCCAATAAAGGCACATGATTTTGATATATAAATTATTCATTTGATGGGAAAACATCCAAGAATGAAATGGTTTTTTGGCTTATGGTTGATTTCAAAATGATCTTTGGATATGTTTCATCAAAGACGTTTTACACATATGCATTGCATTGTGTTGTGAGAGTCGGTGAGGACTCGAGTTAAAGTTGCATGAGTGAGTTCCTTCTCATTTCATTGCATGACATGGTGAATTCCAATATAGAGCTGCATATTCTTACTTGGAATGTTGATGTGAATATGAACTGTCAAATGTGAACATTGCATGTGCACTTAGGAGGGGAGTAACCCTTGTAGGATATACTCTGCTGGGCGTTGCCTCACCCTATACGGGAAACATTTCTGGTACGGGTCATACGTCGAGGGACTGCACTTACTCGGGCACTTAAGGAGGAAGAAAAGCCGACTTGTGACTTTCAATCCATTTCTTTTGTAAAATTAGACTTGTAATTAAATTTTGGCATGTAATGTGTAAAGAAATTGTAATAGAGTCTATATGGACAGTTTTGTTATAGTCTTGCATGTTTGTATGAGTATGGATAATTGGATCCGGTGTGACCAATGTTTACTTATAAATGGACCCGGTGTGTTTATTGTTGAATATTGGACCTCGGATGAGTCTTGTTATTATATAATGCACAGGTTGTGTTTTGAGTAGAGTTTCCCTTACAAAGGAGACTCTACACAAATTTTTAATAAAGGATGGACCCCAGTAAATGGGGCACAACGTTGAGATATCGAGTTACTCAGTACCATGAGCATTCCACGGGTTGATGGGTAATCAATGGACCCCCGGATTTTGGGGTGTCACAGGGAATGTCCACAAGACGCTAGCTCGTCACATTCTTCTCATTAATGCTCTTTGTACGAGCATCATTCTTTTGGTTTTTCCTCCTCTCCCCACTCTCTCCATCGGGGCCTGCCTCCATCCTCTTGCAGGAACTCGTGCCTATGGGTTATGGATAACTTGGCCCTGTTCGTTTTGTATGGGCCATGAATATGAGAAATGCCCTAAGGGCCACGAACGACAAAATCCATGTCCACAGTTGCTCAAAGAGGTCAAAAGGGACATGAGAGACCTTACCTATACGAGCCATTGCAATGGATTCCAAGCTTTTAAAGAGAATCTAAGTGAAGTGGATTTGGGGAAAATTTTGAGAGAACTAGGTTTTGTAGAGAAAATCAACAAATTTCAGGAAACTCAAGCAAGAATTCAACACTAGGAATGTTAATTGGAAGATTTGATGGATTGGTGAGAGATCATTGAAGGCAAGAGACGTTTTGAGGGAGAGATGAAGGCTTTTAAGATTGATAAAAGTGGAAAAGGTGAATAGTTTTCCAAAAAATAGACTTAAAACCCTCGTTTCCAGGTTTTCTGGGCAAAACATATCGGTAGAATGATGATAACCTACTGGTAGGTTTTGTGCATTGGAAAATTCTTACTATTATGTTTTGACAAACTTCTATAGGTAGGTTTTAGCTTTTTTTGCAAAAACTCCCATGTGCTCCCATTTTCATTCCCAATCCAATTTTATTCAACCTTTGCACATTCTAACAACCTATTTACAACCTCTACTCCACCAAAAGCCTAAACTATGATTGTGAACCAAAATTTAGTGATCTTGTCCAAAGTCATTTATGAAATTGTTGTGTGATTTAAAATTTTGATGCTTTCAAAAACACAAGGCATGAATTTCTAAATTTAACTACCAATATGAATACCTAAAATGTAAAGCACAAATTCAATCGTAAAGGCATTCCCATTTCATCCCATTATCGAAAGTTTGAGCGATATTCCCCCATCCCACAAGCATAGGGCTGCATGACACATAATTCAAACACCCGAACTAAATACACATGAGCAACACCATGGCATTAAATGCTATTCTAGAGTATGCACCTACACATTTGCTTTCCAACTCGTGTGTGAGTGAGATGGACATGTAATTTAAAAATTTACACAATGGCATTCACATTCACTTGGCTATCCAAATTCAGCTTTGATGCAAAAACTCATCAAGGGTTTCTCTCAAAAATGAATAACACAGTGATTATCCATGCTTGCTCTCCAAGTGTATATGTGAGATGGAATCTTGTGCACAAACCAAAAAACTCACATATAATCCCAAAATGATTCACATGCATAACAATTGCAACAAACTTGGCATAATATCATGAATGGAATGTTAGGGCACTAGATAGCAAAACCAAAATTTCTTTTTCATTTAAAGTATGCCCTCACCATTCTTTCTCTAGATCATTTAGGGCTTTCAAGGGTTGTAATGAGGTCTTGGGGTGATATTTAGGGTGAGTGAAATAAAGAGTAGAGGGAGACAAAAAGGGTTCTTCCGAGGGCATGACCTTTATTATCAAAAATTTCTTTTTTGTGGAATTTTCAACTTTACACCTTCACTTCAGTTTTTTTTTTCTTTTTCTTCTTCTTCTTCTATCCTCAACATTTTTTTTTTCTGTTTTCTTTTCTTTTCTTTTCATTTCTTTTTCTCTTTCAACCCCTTTTTCTCCTTTTTCTTGGAATTGTTTTTCTTTTTTCATTCAAAATTTGACTTTAGCACCTTTCGTCCCTTTTTGGGTTTCCTCACCACATTTCCTTTTCTTTATGATCCATCATAGTCAATCTTGGAAAAACCAAGTTGTGATAATTTTAATTATTTTGTAATGGCTTGATCAATCATGTGGCATGGAAATGAATTTTCAATTAAAGCTCAATCACGACACTAGGGATAAATTTTTCACAAGAAAAAGACTAAGTCTGAAAAGCAATTCAAAGATGGCCTAAGATCATCTCTAGATAAGCATGAGGAGGCATATTGGCATTTCAAGACAAAGTCAATCAACTATCCACATGCACTCTAACCAAAGCAAGCATAATGAGATTATTGAACAGATTTGAATTTGAAAAATTATTCCTTTGAGTAAATATAAGTTCCCTTCAACAAAGATTGACACTAAAGCTCACACAGGTACTTATATCATCTCCACTATGTATGTCAAGCACTAGAATGTGAATACAATCCGTAAATTGCCAAAATTACACGTTCATAGTGCACTATGGTTGAGTTCAAAAGAAAACACATATGTGATACTCATGCATAGGATAAACTTCAATGATGTGCTCATATCTTCAAAGCTCAAAGTAAAGAACAAGCAATCATTTAACCCATAACACTATGAATAGGGGAATATTGTTCAACATTCAGATATTTTTCACAAATATTTTCAAAACTTTTTCACCTATTTTACAACTACACTACAAAAAATTTGGTCCAAAATGTGAATGGTGAATTTCACCACAAAAATGGTATTATCAACGACAAAAATTTTGGTGTATAATACAAATGGTGCACCTCACCCCCCAACTTGAACCATGTATTGTCCTCAATGCAACTAAAAGAATTTGGAATGCAATGAAGGATTTAAAAAGATAAGTAGGGTAAGAGAACACCTCGTAATGAGTTCTGACAAAAACACCATAATCTGTACATTTGACAAAAAAACACTATGAAAAGACAAAAGTAAGTAAACAAATTAACTGGTAAAGTAAATGATAAAAGAAAGTGACTGTACATTACAATCTATTTGAATAGTTATTAATCAACAAGTTTTGGGTAAACCGGATCCACTAACTCCTCCTCCACCATTAGAACCTCAAAACCCTCAAAGAATGGCTTAAGTCATTGGCCATTAACCTTGAATGTTTTGCCATCTTCGGGGTTTGTAATTTCCACGGCTCCGTTGGGGTAGGCCACCTTGACAAGATAGGGGACATCCCAATGAGATCAGAGTTTTTCTTGGAAAATGGAGAGTCGAGAATTATACAAGAGCACTTTTTGTCTAGGCTCAAATTTTTTTCTCACAATGGATTTATCATGAAAGATCTTTGCTCTCTTTTTAGAAAATTTTGAGCTCTCATATGCATCTCTCCAAATTTCCTCTAATTCATTCAACTCCAACTTCCTATTCCCTCTGGCTATTCTCAAATTGAAGTTCAAGGTTTTGATGGCCCAATAAGCCTTGTGCTCCATCTCTACCGGCAAATGACAAGCCTTGCCATAGACTGTCCTATAAGGAAACATACCTATGATAGTCTTGTACGCGGTGCAGTAAGCCCACAAGACATCAGTCAACCTAAGTGACCAATCCTTTCGATTCGGACTCTCCATTTTCTCTAGTATGTTTTTAACCTCCCTAATTGCCAACTTGGCTTGGCCATTATTCTTTGGGTGATAAGCAGTGGACACCTTGTGTGTTATGCCATATTTATACATTAACAATGCAAATGGCCTATTACAAAAATGAGACCCACCGTCACTTATTATTGCACGACGTATCCCAAACCTTGAAAAGATGTTTTCCTTTAAAAATTTGACCACACCTTGATGGTCATTGGCCTTGGTTAGGATGGCCTCTACCCACTTGGATACGTAATCCAAATACCATTAGGATATAGTGGTAGGAAAATGACATAGGAAATGGACCCATGAAGTCAATTCCCCAACAATCAAATATCTCGATGACTAGCACTGGGAAAAAGGGCATCATATTCCTACGGGTAACACTACCCAAACTTTGGCACCTATCACACTCTTTACAAAATGAAACACAATCTTTAATTAAAGAAGGCCAATAAAAATAGGATTGTAAAACCTTAGCCGAAGTTTTCTTTGAAGAGAAGTGGTCACTGCATGCCTCAGAATGACAGAATGAAAACACATCCCGTTGTTTATTTTTAGGTACGCATCACCTCATCACTTGATATGGGCAATACTTGAACAAATACGGGTTGTCGAAGTACAAGTACTTCACATCCACCATGAATCTTCTTTTATCCTCTAGGCTCTAATACAGTGGTATTTCTCCTGTGGCAAGATAATTACAAATGTCAGCATACCAAGGACAACTAGAATGAATAGAAAACAAATGCTCATAGGAAAAAGAGTTAGGAATAGGAATATGCTCTTCGACATCTTGGACAACAAGTCAGGACAAATGGTCCACCACCACATTCTCCACTCCTTTCTTTTCTTTAATGGTCAAGTTGAATTCTTATAGGAGGAGGATCCACATAATGATTCTCGATTTTGTGTCTTGCTTAGACAAAAGATACTTCAAAGCAGAGTGATCAGCATAGACTACACTAAGCAAAGCAATGATGTAAGACCTAAATTTGTCCAATTCAAATATTATGGCTAACAACACTTTTTCAGTGGTAGTATAATTCATTTGTGCTTCATTTAGAGTCATGCTAGAATAGTATATCACATATGGTCTTTTTTCTTTCTTTTTCCTAAGCACTGCGCCGACCACGTAATCACTCGCGTAGCACACGAGCTCAAATGGGAGTTTCCATTTGGGTGGTCGCATAATTGGAGGTGAAGTGAGCATGCTTTTGAGTTTTTTAAAAGAAGCCTCACAATCATCCAACCACACAAAGGGAGCATCCTTTACTACCAAATTGGTCAAGGGCCTTGCCAATGCACTAAAATCTTTTATAAATCTAGGATAGAAATCGGCATTGCCAAGAAACAACCTGATATCCTTGATGACCTTTGGAGTGGGAAGGTTGGAAATTGTATCCCCCTTGGATTTTTCTCCCCTTTTCTGATACAATCTGCCCGAGCACAATTCCTTGTGTCACCATGAAGTGGCACTTCTCCCAATTGAGCACCAAATTCTTTTCCTCACATCTTTCAAGCACTCTCTCCAAATTCTCCAAAACACCCCTCAAATGGAAAAATCATCCATGAACGCCTCCACAATTTTCTCCACCATATCGTTAAAAATTCCCATCATGCATCTCTAAAAAGTTCTCGAGGCATTACACAACCCAAATGCATTCGGTGATAAGCAAAGGTGCCAAAAGGGCATGTGAAAGTTGTCTTCTCTTGGTCCTCCAAAGTAATTTCAATTTAGTTGTAGCCGGAGTAGCCATCCAAGAAGTAATAAAAGAGGTGTTCGGCTACTCTCTCCAACACTTGGTCAAGGAATGGCAAGGGGAAATGATCTTTTCTTATACATGAGTTGAGTTTCCTATAGTCGATACAAACTCTCCAACTAGTGACCACCTTTTTTAGAATCAACTCATTCTCCTCATTTGCAACCACGGTGACCCTTGACTTCTTTGGCACTACTTGAGTGGGACAAACCCATTTACTATTGCCAATTGAAAAAATAATGCCCACATCAAGTAGTTTAAGCACCTCATCCCTCACCACATCCTTCATGATAGGATTTAGCCTTCGTTGTGGATGTCAGGACGATTTGGTGTCTTCCTTCATGTATATTCAGTGTGTGCAAATGAGGGACTAATACCCTTGATATCAACAATTGTCCAATCGATTGCTCCCTTATGTCTTCTCAACACTTCCAACAATTTTTCTTCTTGCCTCAGCTCTAAGGAAGAACTTATCACCATCGGGAATGTCTTATGCTCCCCGAGAAATGTATACTTCAATGTGGAAGGTAATGATTTTAATTCCAAGATTGGTGTTTGAACGGTTGATAGGAAAATTCTTTTTTCTTGTTATGGAAGTTTATCAAATGTTGGGGCCCAACTTCCTACCCTTTGCATAGTTTCTGGCTCCTCTTCCTTACCAAACTCTTCATCCCCCAAATTTGAATGGCAAAGTAGTTCCATATGGTCCCCTACCAAAGTGTCAATTTGGTTGAGCTCATGCACTTCCTTATCATCACTCGGTTGCTTGCACAACTTGAATACGTTAAGATCCATTGTCATATTCCCAAAGCCTTTCTTCATTATTTTGTTCTTTTAATTGATCATGGAATTAGATGTAGCAAAGAAAGGCCTACCTAGTATCAGAAGAATTTGAGAACTAGGATTAGCAACCGGATGAGTATCAAGTACAATAAAATCAACGAAAAAATAAAATTTGTCAACTTGAACTAAAACATCCTCAACTAATCCCTTTGGTGTTCTCATGCTTTGGTCCACCAATTGAAGAGTGATTGGAGTTGGATTCAACTCTTCTAATTGCAATTGTTGCTACACCGAGAAGGATAGGAGGTTGACACTTGCTCCCAAGTCTAGAAGTGTTTGCTCCACCTGGAAATTCCCTATGGTTATGGAAATAGAAACCGGGGTCTTTGAACTTGGCTGGTGTGTTGGTTCTCAAAATCGAACTCACTTGCTCCATGAGAAATGCCTTCTTATGCACATTCATCTTTCTCTTCACGGTGCACAAGTGTTTCAAAATATTTGCACATGAAGGTATTTGCTTGATGGCATCAAGGAGCGGAATGTTTATCTTCACCTACTTAAACATCTGAGTGTCAGAATGTTTGGGCACTCCAAAATAGAAAGCTCAACACTTCCACATATAGAGCAACACTCATCGGTCTTAGCTATATTAGACACTTCATGTCTCCTATTTACCTCTAGAATCTCAAACTTTTGGGACAACTTTGTGATTTTGTCAAGAAAGTCTTCTTGGTCCCGCAAATATACATCCCTCCCCTACTTGGTTGACTCCCCAAAAAGGACCTTGGCACATCATTTGGAACCGTGATATCCAATGAATGAGCATTTTGTGTCAATGTATTGAAGTATTCAAGTGCCTCATTCGGATCTTTGTTTAGAAACTCTCCATTACACATCATGTCTATGAATTGTCGGTGGACCGATGTAATTCCTTCATAAAAGAAACTAACCAATTGCTACAGTTCGAATCTATGATGTGGAATGGATTGTAACAACTCTTTGTATCAATCGCAACAATGATAAACTGCTCATTGAATTTCTCTGAAAATTTTTGAATTTGTTTCTTAAGAGTAGTGGTCTTGAGCACCGAAATTTTTTTAAAAGAAAATTTGGAAAGCATTTGTGCCCAAGAACTTATTGATCGAGGTTTCAATGAGTTCAACCAAGTTTTAGGTTTGTCTTTAAGAGAGAAGGGGAATAATTTCATGCAAGCTATGTTTTCCATGGCATGATTTTTGAGAAATGTTGCAATAATTTTCTAAGGATTTGCTCTTTCAATTCCATGGAATTGAGGAAGAAGTTGTAACATTCCAGGTTTAACAAGTAAGTCATGAGCTTGGACGGGCATAAGTATGCAAGAGGGGGTGGTGCTTCAAGTTGGTTGAAGATAATCCCTTATTGACCTCGTCGGAGGATCAATTGGAATATTGTTTCCCTTATTCCTAGGAAGGGAAAAATGCATTTAGTGATTTGGAATTCTAGGGTTTTGCATTCCCCCACCCCTCGGAATATTAGCACCATCATCCCCAAAGTTGTCACCGGCGTCCTCGGGTGGGTCTTGGTCAAGATTCATAATTGGGTCTATGGCAAGTCTCACAAGTCTATTTTGGTTGTCCTATCCCCAGATAAAAAATCACTATCTACAATTTAAATAAAAATTATACACAAATATATACAAAGGAGCCACGTACCTTGGCCCATGATGAGAATTACAGGACTTACCTACATTGTCTGAAATCACCTTCTAATTCAAAACTAGCCTTCCCCAGCAATAGCGCCAAAAATGCTTGATATGTTTTCCCCTACCTCCAAACACAAACTTGGACTATGTGTATATGGCTTATAGAAGTTGGTGAGTCTCACTCTCCCTCAGGTTTCATGCTAGAAATGGGGAAAATTGTGTGTGCACAAAAACGTGTGTGTGTGCAAAAGGGCCCCCCAAACGTAGAGGGACTCGCAATGTCATGTTTTACTTGGAATTGAGTATTCCAAGGTCGTCTCCTTGGGGAAAGAAGGTCTAATTGTGATGGAGGTGATTTTGTAAAGAAATGAAAAGTGTAAAATATTGTCAGTTTGTGTTTTGGTGAGTGAAGTTTTTGATCAAAATACAATGAAAATTAGGTTAGCTAATCCGAATATATCATTCCAATGGGAATGTCAAATCAACTCAATTCATTCTATAATGGTGTCTCAGTGCTTGATTGACTCGTAAGAAGTGAGGTACTAGTGTGGAGATGTAAGCTCAAGCATACCCTGTGACAAGTCTACGGTGTATCAAGAGCTCACAACCACGTTCGTACTCAATCTAGTCAAACCAAACACTTTACACTACGAGGAAGAAATGGAGGGAGTTGATTTAGCATACCCAAGAGGAAATTCCCCTTGGATTATCCAACTAAAATCTCAGCTACTCATAATAGATGTAAGAACATACACAATGTAAAGAGACATGGTAAAGAAAAAAAGATTAAAACTTGTATTAATGCAAAGAGAAGTTAAACTACAAAGACAAGTTCATTTCATACCCAAATGTAAAGCTTAGAAGGAGAAACCCAAATATAGACATGGTAAATTTAAGAATATGTAGCTAAACTTGAATACACTTGAAATAAAGGAGATTAAAGTGCAAGAAGTATAGATTACAAGTGATTTTAAGCTTACTACAACTGAAATGGAGAAGGAAATGCAAAAACCTAACTTTCTCTCTCTAAAGCTTAATCTTCTTCCTTGAGCTTCTCTCTCTAAAACTGTGTGTAGTTGAATTATTGGCAAGATCTTGGTTAAAATTCCCCCAGGTCTGTGTGACTGACTTCCTATCATTGGAAGGTTTTGGAGACTGCCACAAGCAACCACAGACCCATATTCCTCTTCCATGCTTCCCCTCAACCACTCTATCTCTCTTCCTCTTCCATGCATTTTCTTTCAAAGTCAGATTTTAGGTGTAAGAAAGCATGCTCGAATGTAGAATGTGTCAGGGCATGTGTGGGAGAAATAGAGGTGGGCCCATGAAGCAATTGGAATTAAGATTTCAACTTTCTAGCATTTCTAGGGAAAACCTACCAGTAGAACGATGATAAAACCAGCCAGTAGGTTTTTTCCAGTAGGCAAAATCTACCTGTAGGTTTTGACATGGGCAATGGTAGAAACATTACAGTACACTAAACCTACTAGTAGGCTTTGATGAACATCTACCCATAGGTTTTCACCTGTTTTGGTTTTTTCTTGATTTCTTGGTATCCCAAGCCAACCGTTAAGCCTCCTTTTCTTCTCCATTGTCTTTAAGTACTTGATGGAAGCTTAACACATGCCATTTCATGCTCTTTACCTACAATCACACAAGAACTCCATTAATTGTTAGATTAATGCAATTTCCCCCATATTCTCCACAAAGGCAAATATAAAAATGGGTGAAAAGAGATGATGATGTGCAATATTCTATGCTCATCATGTAGTAGAATAGTTCATTTGTGCATCATTCAGAGGTTTGCTTGCATAGTAAATCACATAGGGTCGCTTATCTTTTCTTTGACTTAAGAGAGCTCCTACAGCATAGTCACTAGCATCACCTTGACTCAACTCCTAGATCTTCTAACTCCATGTCAAAGTCTTCCATAGCATGAAAATGATTATAGAACCTTGCTCTTACATTCATTTACCTGCAAACACGAGTATTCTGCATAAAACACAAAATTAAACTAAAACTAAACATATAACTAATAAACAAAGCAAAGATAAATGACATGAGACCTAAAATATGTAATATTATGCTCCTATCAATCGCCCTCACCAATCAAGTGGTTGTTCACGAATTTGAGTTTTCTTGTTAACAAAGACTATCCTTATTCTGAGCCTATAAATAAGGAATTTCTTTCCCACTACTAGTGCAAGCCCTTAGACTATTTTTTGAGAGAGAAATATGTCTTATACTCTAGAGAGCTTCCACCATAAATGTGGATCAGTAAAACCAAAGGCTACCTTCTAAAGATTCTACCCAACCTTACAACTTGGTGTTAAAGATCTTGAATGGTTTGAACCAAACCCATTGGTGTGTGCATACTGAGAATAGTTGGTGTGCCCAAGATCACTCAAGGCCTAGAGGATCCTTTGTCGAGGTGAATCCAAAGTAAAGCTTCACATAACGTCAAAGAGGCACTTCAGCGGAGAGACATATTGCAGGAGGGGAACATCTAACCATAGTAATGATTTAGGTATAAGACTCGAGTCCTTGTATAGTAACTTTGGGGTAATGGATTAGGTTTTGGTGAATTGGTAGAAGTTCCCCGCAGTTTTTCCCGATGAAGGTTTTCCCGATCAACAAATCACTTATATTCTTTATTGTTTATGTGTGAAACCCAGGAAAAATTTGAATTTTTTTTCTGAAAAAGGGCAAAATGGTAATTTTCTATCCTAATGTGTATTTAAAATATATATTTTTATAGAGCTTGGATGGGACAACCGACCTCACTGTTGGATTCGCATCACAAAATCTAGCTTCCCTATCAATTTTCGCCAAATTCTAAGATAGTCGAGCTTTTCACATTTTTTGAGGCGACGGGCATCTGGTGACCCCCAAAAATGAAATTTTTATAAAAATTTTGAAAGTTAAAAAATATTTTAAATAAAGTTCATATAAAAAATAATTTGAGCTTAAACCGACATGAAATTTAATCGTTTTGGGGCAAAAGTGGACCCGGACAAAAGGGGACACGTGGCACGACTCTGGCCAAGCCTTGGAAATTATAAATAGGGCTAAATATCAGATATTTCAGCAGAAATATCTTTGATATTCAGCTGGTTTCAGATGTTAGAGAGAAAGAGAGAAAAAAAAGGGAAAAAATCCAATTTTGTCTCTACGATTCAAGAAGATCCGTCGGTTGGAATCGCTCAAGCCAATAATCAAAGTTGATCTATGCGACAAGGGCTACGAGTGGGTACCAAGAACGAAGATTTTCACCGAAGATGAAAAGGCGAGATTTTGGAGAAATCAAAATCTTGAGATTTGGGGGTGTTCTTAGAGGTTCTAGTATTCATTCTACACTTCTATTGAGGTAGGGTTCTTCCTACTTTGGTTTTACTCCTACCTTAAGGGGCTGTTTTTGGTGGCTGAAATATGACTGTTATGTGGTTGTTTTGTGGCTAAAATATGGATGTCTTTTGGCTATTTATGGGCTGTCCAAATGGACAATTTTTGGACATGTTTTAATGGGTGAAATTGGTTTATCTGTGGGCTATTTTTGGGACAGTTATGGGCCTGTTTACGAACTGTTTTTATGGCCTAATATGGACTGAAATTGTGACTATTTTTAGGCCATTCATGGACAGTTTTTAGGTCCATTTCATGGACTATTTTTAGGACATTCATGGACTGTTTTTAGGGCCATTCCATGGGCAATTTTTAGGCCATTCATGGACTATTTTTAGGGCCATTCCATGGGCAATTTTTAGGGNGGACTGTTTTTAGGACATTCATGGACTGTTTTTAGGGCCATTCCATGGGCAATTTTTAGGCCATTCATGGACTATTTTTAGGGCCATTCCATGGGCAATTTTTAGGGCATTCATGGACTCTTTTTAAGACCATTTCATGCACTATTTTAGGGCCATTTTACGAACTATTTTAGGCCACTTTACGGACTATTTTGTGCTCCGATTAGGGGCTATTTTGTGGGTTGTTATGTGGGCTAGTACATGGGTTATTGTGTGTTATAATTTACCTTTGTGATTAAGTGTGTTATTGACATAAAGATAGTGATAACATGCTTGGAATTGTTTTATGAAAAAGTGTCAATGTATATGCATGCGTGTGTTATATTGACATTGTGACAAATTTGGTATCTATATGTTTAGAACATAACTTACCATGGATGTGTTGAGATTGTTCATATGTCTTTCATAGCATATTGAACATTGTAGCGTAGTGCATAGAGGCATCCCATTCATGGGCTTAGGCATGAGTATGGGTGTGTGTGTGTGTGAGTTGGGCACGGTTCATTCAAGCATCATTCTTGGTGATTGAAGGGTGGGCTCAGAAAGTGGGATTGAATGTCCTACTGTGTTGCACGGTTACATGTATAAGAAAACTTGTGTCAGGTATAGCAAGTTGGGCTAGACACTCCCTCAGGTGAAAAACCCGGCCACTTGGTTCATACACTTACCGGCGGTGAANGACATGCATAAGAAAACTTGTGTCGGGTATAGCAAGTAGGGCTAGACACTCCCTCGGGTGAAAAACCCGGCCACTTGGTTCATACACTTACCGGCGGTGAAATTCCAGAAAAATGTAACGGCGTACGGTGCCGGAGGTGCGATTCCTAAATCCGATACCCAATAAAAGGACATGATTTTGATATATAAATTATTCATTTGATGGGAAACATGCAAGAATAAAATGGTTTTATGACATATGGTTGATTTCAAAATGATCTTTGGATGTGTTTTATCAAAGATGTTGTTTTACACATATGTGTTGCATTGTGTTGTGGGAGTCGGTGAGGACTCGAGTTAAAGTTGCATGAGTGAGTTCCATCTCATTTCATTGCATGGCATGGTGAATTCCAATATAGAGTTGCATATTCTTACTTGGAATGTTGATGTGAATATGAACTGTCAAATGTGAAGATTGCATGTGCACTTAGGTGGGGAGTAGCCCTTGTAGGATATACTCTACTGGGCGTTGGCTCACCCTATACGGGAAACATTTCAGGTACGGGTCATACGTCGAGGGACGGCACTCACTCGGGCACTTAAGGAGGAAGAAAAGCCGACTTGTGGCTTTCAATCCATTTCTTTTGTAAAATTAGACTTGTAATTAAATTTTGGCACGTAATGTGTAAAGGATATGGACAGTTTTAATATAGTTTTGCATGTTTGTATGAGTATGGATAATTGGACCCGGTGTGGCAAATGTTTACTTATAAATGGCCCAGTTTGGTCATTGTTGAATATTGGACCTCGAATGGGTCTTGTTATTATATAATGGACAAGTTGTGTTTTGAGTTGAGTTCCGCTTACAAAGGAGACTTTGCCCAAATTTTTAATAAAGGATGGACCCTGGTAAATGGGGCACAACGTTGAGATATCGAGTTACTCGGTATCGACGGGCATTCTGCGGGTTAGTTGGTAATCAACGGACCCCCGAATTTTGGGGTGTCACTGCTTGGTATCAGAGCATAGGCATACAAATAACCTAGGACTCAATGGGCACGGGTATAGACCATTCCATTCCATATGCATTTCATGTTATGTGCTCTACTTGCTACATGCTTTGTGTTACTTGTTATGTGAATTATATGCATGATAGAAATGTATAGGGAAGGGAATACATTGGGGTTAGAAAACATAACCTTGGGAGTTTGGAAAAAAAGGATGAACGGTATAGTTCAATGACTAAATGTCTACTAAATACTTGATCCCTAACTTAGGATATTAACTAATTGATCTATTGCTATCTTATGTGTGTGTAGATGGCAACTAGAGGAAGGGGACGTCAGGGTGGACGGAACAACCAACCACCACCACCGGCCTTTGACCAACAAGCCTTCATGGAGGCTATTAGTGCAGTGGCGGCTACCATTGCACAAGCTAGTGCTACGGCCGCTACTATTGCACAGATAGGTGCAAGTGGGAGTCAAGGCGGTTCAAGCCACCTCCAGAAGTTCAAGGCACACAATCCTCCGATCTTTCTGGGAGGGGCAGATCCTATGGTGGCTGACCATTGGTTTCGACAAGTGGACAAGATCTTGAGGGCTATGGAGATTACCACCGATGCCACGAAGATAACGCTAGCTACTTTTCAGCTAGAGGGAGAATCCCAAGTGTAATGGGATTGGGTCAAGGACTCAAGGAATTTGGAGATCATGACTTGGGCAAAGTTCAAGGAGCTCTTTATGAGCAAATATTTCCTCGTAGCTACTAGACATGCAAAGGCCCGGGAGTTCCTAGACCTCAGACAAGGAACGATGTCAGTGATGGAATACGTGACTAAGTTCACGGAATTAACATGTTTCGCTGATGATTATGTGGCCATAGATATGGCCAAAGTGAGGAAGTTCGAAGATGGCTTGAAGTTATCCATTCGAGGCAAGATAGTGGGTCTTCTTCTGCAAGTATTAGACTTAATAGTTGCCACAACAATGGTCATTAAAAGAGAGGTGGATGATGCACGAAACATCCGGGAGGCGGGTGTGAAAGATAAGAAGAAGGAGGGTCAATCCTCTTCTTCTAGTGCAGGGAAGAAACAACGGACCTCTGCTCCACAAGGATTTCAGGGATAGGGCCGTAGCTATCAAAGCCAAGGCCAAGGTCAATCCTCCCAAGGTGGGAGAAATTAGAGGCCTTCCTACCAGGCAGGCCAGAGGACTTTCTATCATTGCCACCAACGGGGTTACATGAAGTGGGATTGTCCTCAGAGGTAAAGATCCCAAAGTTATGGGTCATCTCAGTCCCAAACTTTGGTGGGGCAGCCACAGACACATTATACTCATCATCGCCCTACCATGGGCCAGGGGATCTAGTACTAGTTCCAAAATGCTACTCAGACCCAAACTACTTTGCGTGTGGGGATTCCACAGTCCGGTCAGATGGGCTAGGGCATCGGTAGAGGCCGAGGCCAGGGCTTACAAGCTGGTACTTCAGGGACCCAGGGGTGTGTCTACGCCATGATACCTCAGACTAAGTCGACAAATCCGTTGGTGATACAGGGTACATTTCTACTCTCTCATTTATGGGCAAGGGTATTATTTGATTTTGGTGCATCGCATTCATTTATTATTGCATCTTTTGTGCAAGACTTGGGCTTAGAGGTTGAGACCTTGGAAGAGCCATTGCATGTGAGTTCTCCCCTAGGTGCTGGGGTGAGAATTGATCAGATTTGTCAGGGTTGTGAGTTAGAGATCTCGGGGATTCTACTCACCGTGGACGTTAGGGTCATGGACATGTCAGAGTTTAATGTGATCCTTGGTATGGATTGGATGGTGACACATCGGGTAGTCATTGATTGTGATCGAAAGAGGGTCACTATTTATACGCTGGAGGAAATTTGTTTCAAGTTCCAGGGGGAAAAATGTGATGCTTTATCTCAGGCCGTGTACGACTCTAGATAGCACGAGACAGTTGATGGGTTGGCTTACAAGCCTTATCCTGGAGGACGAGGCGAGACAGGAGTTGGCCCTTCCTCGGGTTATATGTGAGTATGAGGATGTTTTTTCGAATGAGCTACCGGGCTTACCTTAACATAGGGATGTAGACTTCACCATTGAGTTGTATCCCGGTACATCACCTATCTCTATGACTCCATACAGGATGGCACCAGCTGAGTTTCAAGAACTCAAGGTCCAATTGAAAGAATTATTGGACAAGGGCTTCATTAGACCGAGCACTTCACCTTGGGGTGCTTCGGTGTTATTTGCCAAGAAGAAGCATAAAACCCTTCGATTGTGCATAGACTATTGGCAGTTGAATAGGGTTACTATCAAGAATACGTACCCTTTGCCGAGGATTGATGACTTGTTTGATCAGTTGAGAGGGGCGTGGGTCTACTCCAAGATAGATCTCCATACCAGTTACCATCAGTTGAGGGTTAAGAAGGTAGACATCCCTAAGACGGCGTTCAGAACGCAGTATGGGCATTTCTAGTTCACAGTGATGCCATTTAGGTTGACGAATGCTCCAGCAGCATTCATGGATCTCATGTATAGGATATTCGAACCCTATTTAGATTAGTTTGTCGTGGTCTTCGTTGATGACATCTTGATCTACTCCAAGTCTGAGGAGGAGCATGAGGGTCATTTGAGAATTGTTCTCCAAACATTGAGAGATTATCAGCGATTTATTGAGGATTTCTCCTGATTGGCTGCGCCTATGATGAAGTTGACCTCGAAAGAAGTCAAGTTTGTGTGGAATAATTTTTGTGAGAATGCATTCTAGGAATTAAAGAGGAGGCTTACTTTGGCTCCTATTCTGATAGTTCCAGAACAGGGACATAGGTACACGGTCTATTGTGATGCCCTGAAGGACGGGTTGGGATGTGTTTTGATGCAGTTTGGGAGGGTAGTAGCTTATGGTTCTTGGCAGCTAAAAAATCACGAGCAGAATTACCCCACATGTGATATGAAGTTGGTGGCCATTGTCTTTGCCTTGAAGGCTTGGTGTCACTACCTGTATGGTGAACATTTTGAAGTATTTTTGGACCACAAGAGTCTGAAGTATATTTTCACACAGCGGGACCTCAACATGGGGCAACGCTGATGGATGGAGTATTTAGAGGACTATGACTTCACTTTGTATTATCATCTTGGTAAGGCAAACGTGGTGGCTGATGCACTTAGCCGAAGGTCGTGGGGAGTTTTGGCTAGTGTAGCTTCCCGAGAGTAGCAGATGCTCGAGACTATGGGACAGTTCAGGCTATGTTATATGGGTTAGGTTCAGGGTACTTTGGAGAGTTTGGTGGCTACGCCATCTCTACTGAGTAGGGTGATTGAGTCCCAGAGTTAGGACACAGAGCTATTATCCATCCAGGACCTTGTACAGGCACGTACAGGTGACGAGGGCTGGGCTATTCACTTGGATGGTAGTCTTCGGTATCGAGGAAGGGTTATGGTTCCTCAGTTGGCAGATTTGAGAGAGGAGATCCTTCGGGAGTTTCATTGCTCCCATTTTGTGGTTCATCCAGGGGGCACGAAGATATATCATGATCTTCGTAGCCAATATTACTGGAGTGGAATGAAGAGGCAGGTTGGCGACTTTGTTAGTCGATGTCTCACATGTCAGCAGGTTAAGGCTGAACACTAGAGACCAGTGAAATTACTCTAGCCTTTGGAGGTAGGTGAGTGGAAGTGGGAACATGTCACGATGAATTTTGTGACTCACTTGCCACGGACATTACCGAGTTATGATACGGTGTGGGTGATAGTGGACCGGCTTACTAAGTCGCCACACTTTTTAACTGTGCAGATGACATTCACATTAGAGGAATTCTACAGGTTGTATAAATGGGAGATTGTCCGGTTATATGGGGTACCCGTCTCTATAGTATCAGATCGGGATCCCAGGTTTACGGCTCATTTTTAGGAGAGTTTTTCAACGGGCAATGGGGACACAGCTAATGATGAGCACTGCTTTTCATCCCCAGACAGATGGTCAGTCAGAGAGGACTATCCAGACATTAGAGGACATGTTACGGGCATGCGTCCTAGATCTCAAGGGTCGCTGGGAAGATCACTTGCCCTTGGTGGAGTTCGCTTATAACAATAATTATTAGGCGAGTATACAGATGACACCCTATGAGGCACTATATGGGAGGCCATGTCATTCTTCGGTATGTTGGACAGAGATAGGAAAGAGGTCTTCTACGAGTTCTAAATTGATTAGAGACACCTCGGAGAAGGTGGACTTGATTCGGAAGCGTCTTCTTACGGCTCAGAGCCAGCAGAAGAGCTATACTGATAGACGGCGACGACCTCTAGAGTTTAAGGTGGGAGATCATGTCTTGTTGAAAATGATGTCTAAGAGAGGAGTGGTCAGGTTTGGTAAGCGAAAAAAGCTGTCGTCAAGGTATATCGGGCCCTTCGAGGTACTCGAGAGGGTGGGTGCAGTGGCTTATCGGTTGGCATTACCGCCAAATTTATCGGGTGTTCATGCGGTATTCCATGTCTCTATGCTCTGGAAGTATACTCCATATCCGACACATGTGGTGGATTGGGGTCAGTTGACTGTTGATGCAGATGGGACCTTCGAGGAGGGACCGGTGCGCATCATGGATAGCCGGGAACAGGTTTTGCGAGGCAAGACTGTGCAGCTAGTGAAGGTGTTGTGGTAGCACCGAGGAGTGGGGGAGGTGACATGGGAGCGCAAGGACACTATCCATCCCAATTACCCTTTCTTGTTCAAGGATGGAGGTACATTGTTATGGTCATTTAGCATTATTTGACTCTTGCATATGCATGTGATTGTATGTGCATGTGTATGTGAATTTCGGGAACGAAATTCTTTTAAGGGGAGAAGATTGTGAAACTCGAGAAAAATTTGAATTTTTTTTCTAAAAAAAGGCAAAATGGTAATTTTCCATCCTAATGCATATTTAAAATACATATTTTTATAGAGCTCGGATAGGACAACGGACCTCACCGTTGGATTAGCATTGCGAAATCTAGCTGCCTTGTCAATTTTTGTCGAATTTTGATATAGGTGAGTTTTTCACATTTTTCGAGGCGACGGGCGTCTGGTGACCACCTAAAATGAAATTTTAATAAAAATTTTGAAAGTTGAAAAATATTTTAAATAAAGTCATATAAAATATTTTGAGCTTAAATCAGTATGAAATTTAATCGTTTCGGGACAAAAACAGACATGGACAAAGGGGACACGTGGCGCGACTCGGGCCAAGCCTTGGAAATTATAAATAGGGCTAAATATCAAATATTTCAGCTGGTTTCAGACGTTGGAGAGAAAGAGAGAAAAAAAGGGAAAAATCCAATTTTGTCTCTAGGATTCAAGAAGATCCGTCGGTCGGAATCGCTCAAGCCAAGAATCAAAGTTGATCTACGCGACAAGGGCTACACATGGGTACCAAGAACGAAGATTTTCACTGAAGATCAAAAGGCGAGATTATGGAGAAATCAAAATCTTGAGCTTTGGGGGTGTTCTTGGAGGTTCTAGTATTTATTCTACACTTCTATTGAGGTAGGGTTCTTCCTACTTTGGTTTTACTCCTACCTTAAGGGGCTGTTTTTAGTGGCTGAAAAATGACAGTTATGTGGTTGTTTTGTGGCTGAAATATGGATGTCTTATGGCTATTTATGGGCTGTCCAATTGGACTGTTTTTGGACATGTTTTAATGGGTGAAATTGGTTTATATGTGGGCTATTTTTGGGATAGTTATGGGATTGTTTATGGGTTGTTTTTATGGCCTATTAAGGGCTATTTTTATGGCCTAATATGGGCTGAAATTGTGACTATTTTTAGGCCATTCATGGACTGTTTTTAGGGCCATTCCATGGGCAATTTTTAGGCCATTCATGGACTATTTTTAAAACCATTTCATGGACTTTTTTAGGTCCATTTTACAGACTGTTTTAGGCCACTTTACGGACTATTTTGTGCTCAGATTAGGGGCTATTTTGTGGGTTTTTATGCGGGCTAGTACATGGGTTGTTGTGTGTTATAATTTATCTTTGTAATTAAGTGTGTTATTGACATAAAGATAGTGATAGCATACTTGAAATTCATTTATGAAAAAGTGTCAATGTATATGCATGCGTGTGTTATATTGACATTGTGACAAATTTGGTATCTATATGTTTAGAACATAACTTTCCATGAATATGTTGAGATTGTTCATATGTCATTCATAGCATATTGAACATTGTAGCGTAGTGCATAGAGTCATCCCATTCATGGGCTTAGGCATGAGTATGGGTGTGTGTGTGTCTGAGTTGGGCATGGTTCATTCAAGCATCATTCTTGGTGATTGAAGGGTGGGCTTAGAAAAGTGGGATTGAATGTCCTATTGGGTCGCACGGTTACATGCATAAGAAAACTTGTGTCGGGTATAGCAAGTTGGGCTAGACACTCCCTTGGGTGAAAAACCTGGCCACTTGGTTCATACACTTACTAGCGGTGAAATTCTAGAAAAGTGTAACGGCGTACGGAGCCGGAGGTGCGATTCCTGAATCCGATACCCAATAAAAGCACATGATTTTGATATATAAATTATTCATTTGATGGGAAACATGCAAGAATGAAATGGTTTTATGACATATGGTTGATTTCAAAATGATCTTTGCATGTGTTTCATCAAAGACGTTGTTTTACACTTATGCGTTGCATTGTGCTGTGGGAATCGGTGAGGACTCGAGTTAAAGTTGAATGAGTGAGTTCCATCTTATTTTATTGCATGGCATGGTGAATTTCAATATAGAGTTTGCATATTCTTACTTGGAATGTTGGTGTGAATATGAACTGTCAAATGTGAAGATTGCATGTGCACTTATGTGGTGAGTAGCCCTTGTAGGATATACTCTACTGGGCGTTGGCTCACCCTATACGGGAAACATTTCAGGAACAGGTCATACGTCGAGGGACGACACTCACTCGAGCACTTAAGGAGGAAGAAAAGCCGACTTGTGGCTTTCAATCCATTTCTTTCGTAAAATTAGACTTGTAAATAAATTTTGACATGTAATGTGTAAAGAAATTGTAATAGAGTCTATATGAATAATTTTAATATAGTCTTGCATGTTTGTATGAGTATGGATAATTGGACCCAGTGTGGCCAATGCTTATAAATGGACCCGGTGTGGTCATTGTTGGATATTGCACCTCGGATGGGTCTTGTTATTATATAATGCACAAATTGTGTTTTGAATAGAGCTCCCCTTACAAAGGAGACTCTGCCCAAATTTTTAATAAAGGATGGACCCTGGTAAATGGGGCACAATGTTGAGATATCAAGTTACTCGGTATCCACGGGCATTCCGCTGGTTGATGGGTAATCAACGGACCCTCGGATTTTGGGGTGTCACATTATGCATATACACTTGTGATTGTTTGTACACATGCACACTATGTGTTTAATGAATTGAATGTTTGACATAAAAATCATCCTTAGTTGTGATTGGATTTTGGGTTCTCCATGTAAGGTTGAGTGTTTATGTGTTTAATTGCTAAAATTAACAATATTAATCTATATGGGTTCATAGGGTCATGGTGCTTGAAAAGGGGTTCTCACCATTAATTGCTATATTCAAAGTGAGAATATCTAATTGAGGTAGAATTAGGTTATAATTAGTATTTGATTGAGCTAAAATCAAAAAACCTATTCACCCTACCACTTGGTAGTGTCATCCGCTTCACGTGTATAATTGTGGGGGAAAATACACTTTGTTTCCACACCCTCCTAGAACAATAGGCATGTTTTTGGAGAATTTTTTATTGTGACAAACTAATAAAAATGATGACATTGTGTTTAATAGCACATGGTGCTATTTTTTTGGTAACAAGACTCTCTCCCCTACCTCTCTTATTTTCTCCATATTCACTTTAATTTTTAGTCGTGTAATTACATATAATAAAACAAATTATTATTTAAAATATAAATGTTGTACAATCAATAATCAAAATTTGAAATTCCAGAGTGTGGTCATGCACAAGATTATTACTAGTTGTAACATATTATGCTACAACTAATAGCAATGAGTCTGTGTTCGAAGGCACTTTATAACCCCCAAAAAAAAATAGTGAATGAAAAAATCAAATTCATTTAAAAAAAACTAAAATTAACATCAATTATTGAAAACATATATTGATAATTTCTCCATGAAGACAATTTGAAAATTTAAATATTCTTGACGAAACTGGATGTAGTTCTTCGAATTGCTAAGATGGGAGAGAATAACCACCAAATTCCAACATTTCTTCCATACCCAGGGGAATCAATTATTTCTCTTCAATCATAAGTTCTTTTAGCACCTATAATATATTTTTTGATAGACATTACCATCACGTAACACAACACCAAAAACAAATATTGTATATCTACAGGTACTAACTAAACTAACTTGAATCAAGCAATTTCAAAATAACACACTCTAGTCAGCCATGCTTATGACTATGCATCAGGTTTTGGTTCCATGTACCAAACCATACACATTGATCCAATGCGTAAGCAATCATTTTTCCCCAATGTATTCAAAGCACGCTAGTAAACTATAATTCTTCTTTTCCTATGTGTTTAAATGTGGTCCTAATGAACATGATGACAAATAAATTGACAAAGAGACAAATACATCTGCAATAACATGTTAGGCTAGTAGTATTGTAAGTCAATCCATATTGAAAACTACAATATATTCGAAGATAGAGTGAGGGATGATTCTTGCCCAATCAAATATACCAAAAATTTGTATTCATTTAAAAAATTGTATAATGAAAAAGTTGTATTGACTTAACGATATCAGAGTGGTTCTAAATCATCTCGACAAAGTAAAAAACAAAATATAGAAAAGAGTTTGAACTTTTATATATGACATACCTAGATCATTAGTTATATTGAAATGAAAATAGGGATCCCAATTAAAAGCACTAAAATGATTAGCTATAAAACTTAACTAGAAGCACCATAGATTTGAAAACAAACAAATGAATATTGGTAGTTAAAAAGATGAACAGAATCTAGTGGTTGACAAAGCACTCTATTAGATCATGTATTTGTAATTGTATAATTTTGTGAAGCCTATGTAAATCTCAACCAAATACTATGGTCATCAATTTTTAAAGGTCAAGGTTCGTAAACGATAAGGGAATGGAAGAAGATTGGGCTACAATGCTACATCAAGACTAGTCTGATGCATTTTTAGTCTTAAGACAAAGGTAATGACCTTAGAGACCTAGATCCCTTGATTGAATTTTAGACTTAGGATGATTAAGGTGAACAAAATTGAATTTGGAATATCCAAAAAATGAATCCTACGTTTTTTTGCTGATAATGTTTTCTAACCAATAAATGTGTTTTAAAAAGATAGTTTGAGTCATTTATTGGGCCCTATTTGAGAAACACCCTTTAGGGCTCAATATTTCAAAATTTTGCATGGTTTCTAGCTTAAAAACCAGTATCACTCGAGCGATCTGGATTTCACTCAAGCGATCTATAGATCAATATGCCACCTGGTGGTCTAGCACGACTTATCTTTCACTCCAACAATCACCGCCCTCCTACTACTTGAGTGGTCAATGCAAATCTATGTTTTCTTGGTCCCCAAGGCAAATCCTATCTTGTGTCCTATATATATAAGGTTATGTCTTAAACCTACGGTGAGCCTCTATGAACTAGAATAGACTAAAAATCCTTCTAGGGTGCTTCAAGAACAATCTTAGAACCCTAAGACTAATGGCTAACGATCTTGATTCTTTTATTCAACCTCACACATTGAAGAAGAAGAACTTGCTTGGTGTCAAGAAAAACCCACTTGGAGAGTGTGCATACCGAGGTCTTGGGTGTGAAGTTTGAAGATTGTTCGAGGCCTAAACGAAATGTGTGGTGGGTAGTTTAAGTGAAACTAGACATAACGTTGAAGAGGGACTTTTGGCGAAGAGATCTATGAAGGAAATTAATATCTATCCATGTGAATTTGTTGAGATATAATACTCACGTACTTATAAATTGACTTTGGGCTTAGTGGATTAGGCTTTGGAAAATCGAGAAGGTTCCCTGTAATTTTTCCTAAGAAGGATTTTTGCATCAACAAATGGTGTATGTTAACTTTTGCTTTAATTTGCATGTACACTTGCAATGTTGCACACACGCACACCATGTGTTTTATGAATTAATTGTTTATCTTTCAAGTCATTAATAGTGATGCTGTTGTTGGGATCAAAATGATATTGTGGATTGGTTGGTGTTGATTATATATTCATTCATCCATTCACACTAGGAATGGCTTATTCATGTTAAAATGGGTTCTCACTTAAATTTCCATAACTTTACAAGAAGAGGTAATTGTGGTAGAGTTAGTTTAAAATTGGAGGTCATCCAACCTTTCTTTTAAATTAACCTATTCAACCCCCCTTAGATCTAGCTTGCAATTCGTCGTGTATAATCGAGTGGAAAGATCCTACATGTCAAGTGTTGTATGTATATGAACATATCATCTTACAGACTATCCACTCAAATCCAAAACTTCATGCTTTTAAAATTATAAAATATATGCAAGACTTAAATGCACACAAAATGATACAAGTAAGATCCAAAGATCAATTTTCCCCTTACCCATCTAGACCCAATAGTCGATGTAAAACCTCGTAAATTTAAACTTTTTTTACAAAAAAGGCAAAACGGTAATTTGTCGCTACAGTACGGGTTGAAAGCTTGAATTTTTTTAGATCTCGGATAACGAAATGGACCTCACCATTGGATTCATCTCGCAAAATCTAGTTACCTTATCAAATTTTATTGAATGCCAAGATAGTCAGATTTTTTACGTTTTACGAGACGGTCGAGTTTCGTATCACCCAAAAATAGAATTTTTAATAAAAATTTAAAATTTGGAAAATAATTTAAGACAAATTAAAATAAAATTATTTTGAACTTAAATTGAAATGAAATTTAATCGTTTAGGGGTGAAAACGGACCCGAGAAAAAGAGGGCTGTGTGGCACATTGTAGGCCAAGTATTCTAAGACTATAAATTGGGGAGAAAATCATATTTTCTCCCCATTTCTTCAGCCGGTTCCAACGTGAGAAAGAAGAGAGGGAAAGGGCTTACGTTCTCCACCTTCTCTCTACGATCTACGGAGATCGAGTGCTCGGATCCACTCGGGCCAAGAGGAAAAGTTGCTCTCCTCGTCAAGGGCTACGCCTACGTAACAAAAATGACGGGTTTTTACCAAAGATCGAGGTACGAGATTTTTTGAAAGCTTGGGATTTGGGCTAGAAGCGGGTTCTTGGGACTTCCTACGGTCGTTCTTTACGCTTCAAGAGGTAGGATTCCTTCCTACTTAGGTTTATTTTCAACCTAAGTTGTCTATAAGTGATGGGTGAATTTATAAAATGCTATATCATGTGCATATGCATGTGAAATTGATGAAATGGGTATGAAAATGGATATAGAAATGGGTCAAAATAAATTCCTAACTAGGAGTTGATATATGATAATTACTTGTGTAATTCCATGGAAATGTGATTATGGGCATGCTATGTGTTTAAAATTATGCCTTAGGAATTGAAGTGTGTTATTGGCTTATATTATGTAATAACATGCTAGTGATTGTTGTTGGAAAACAAAATGTTGATATATGCTTATTGATTTATTAACATTGTGATAAAATTGGTAATTGTATGCATGAGATGTAAATTAGCATGGGATATGTATATATGTGTTTAAAGTTGCTCATTTGACACTCTTTACATATGGGCGTGATATTGAGATAGAAATGGGGCATTACATTGCATTTGCATGGAGAAATCGCATCCATAGCCATGTATGTGGATGTGTGTGTGCATGATTGATATCAAACGCCAAATAGGTGGATGATGGGTGGGCTCGGGAAAGTTAAATTGAATATCCGGCTGAGTCGCACGATTGCATGAAAAAGAATTGGGTCGGGGTTAGCAAAAAGGGCTAGACTATCCCTCGGGTGAGAGACCCGGTGATTCAGATACTCACTTCCGTTGGTATAAGAGCCCATAAAGTGTGTCGGTGTACGCGGAACCGTTGGTGGAAGTCTGTAAATTCTGTGTCGGTTGGGTGACCATTGATGTACGTCCATAATTACCCACCCCAAGAAAGACCCAAAAATTTTCAAATAGTCATTGGGTGAGCAAAACTAATGGCGTGGGCCTCGAAGGCCCAGTTTTAAAAACCATGGCATTACATGGGGAAAAAGAGTCAGGTTGGACTCGGGTTGAGTTGCATGATTGATTCTCATCTCACTTCATGGCATGCCATTGCTAAGATTCCAAAATGGAATGATGTACACTTGTTTGGAATGTTGTTGGTTGTGAATTGTTGCATGGGAACATTGCATATACACTTAGATTGGGGAGTAACCTATGTAGGAAATACTCTACTGGGTGTGGCTCACCCTATATGGGAAAATATTTCAGGTGCGGACTACACTCTGGTGGATGGCACTCATTCGGGGCATCAATGATGAAGAAAAGCCGGGTTGTGGGTTTTTGAAAATAAGTTTTTGTAAAAACTTTTGTTAAAATCCATTTGGCATGTAAATGTGACGCCCCAAAATCCAGGGGTCCGTTGATTACTCATCAACCCGCGAAATAGCCGTGAATACCGAGTAGCTCGATATCACACCATCATGCCCCATTTACCGAGGTCCTTAATTTAAAAAAATTCGGGCAGAGTCTCCTTTGTACAGGGAGGTCTACCCAAAACACAACCTGTGCAATATACATTAACATGACCTGTCCGAGGCCCTATATAACACAATAACCACATAGGGTCCATTTATAAGTAAAACTTGACCACACCGGGTCCAATTATAATTAAACATTGGCCACACCGGGTTCAATCATCCATATTTATATCAACACATGAAATGTTAGTTTAACAATAGTCCATATAAGTTCTATTACAATTTAAAAGATGACATACTTAAAACATTCTTTCCACAAATATTTTACATCAACACAAAATAAAGCCACATTCGGCTTTCTTCAACCATGTGGGTCCAAATTTGAGCCACCCACTGGTGTACCTCTCCCACCTGAAATGTTTCCCATATAGGGTGAGCCAACGCTCAGTGGAAAAACTCGTACAGAGGCTACTCCCCACCTAAAATGCGTATGCAATGCGCACATGCCACAACAACTTCTTCCAAATAAGAATATGTTATTCAAGATAGAATCTCATGATGCCATGGCAAGTAATGAGATGAAACTCACTCATGCATGCTATCCCAAGTCCACACCGACTCCCACAACACAATGCGACTCATATGTGTAAAACAAACGTCTTTGATGAAACACATCGAAAAATCATTTTGAAATCAACCATATGTCATAAAATCAATTCATTCTTGGATGTTTCCCATCAAATGAATAATTTATATATCATAGTCATCTGCCTTTATGGGGTATCAGATTCAGGAATCGCACCTCCGGCTCCGTACGCCGTTACACTTTTTTGGAATTTCACCGCCGGTAAGTGTATGAACCAAGTAGTCGGGTTTTTCACCTGAGGGAGTGTCTAGCCTACTTGCTATACCTGGCACAAGTTTTCTTATGCATGTAACCGTGCGACTCCGTAGGACATTCCATCCCACCATCAAGCACCAATGTTGGTGTTGATCACCCCATGCAACCCTACACCCACACTCATGCATGTAGCCCATGAATGTGATGTTAATTCCATGTCCATATTGCAATGCATGCCAAATGACAATTTTTACATATCAATGTATACCATGACAATTAATATCATTTGCATATAATCACCATAACTATTTCAAGTTCAATATATCCAAAAGCATATATCAACACTTCATCAACATGATAACACATAATACATGCTAATATCACATTTCATTCAGAAGGCATAATATAAAACACAAAGCATGCCCAGATGATTCCAATTTTCAAGGGATTACATAAATACTTCCATATACCAAAATCAAGCCAAGATTTTATATGGACCATTTCAAACAAAATAAAAATCAGAATATATGATTTTCACATAACCAATTATCGAAACATTCTAGAAATCACAAACTAGCACTTTCTAACTACCAATTCACACTAGAATTGATCCTATCCATTTCCATAACACCAACCATAATGGAAAAATGTTAGAAATACCCAAAACAACCCACGTGAACCCTATGGACACCTTAGGTTAGAAATAGGTCCGAGTAGGAGGAACCCTATCTCTTGAAGCGTACAAAATTCGTACGAAGCCTGAAAAACAAGATTCAAGCCCAAAACTTAGATTTCTCCAAAATTCTCCCTTTGGATCTTCAGTTAAAGTATTTGTTTTTGGTACCCACGCGTAGTCCTCGTCGCAGAGATGAACATTGGCTCTTGGTCCGAGTTGATCCAAGCGACAGAACTCCGAGAATCGGCGAAGGAAGATTTGTTTTCTCCCTTTTTTCACCCTCTTGCTCTCACATGTTGGACCTAGCTGAAATGCAGAGATCTCGCTGCAAAATATCTGATTTGCCCATATTTATACTTTTTAAAGACTTGGCCATCGTTGCGCCAAGTGTTCTTCTTTGTTCGGGTCCGTTTTTGCCCCGAAACGATTAAATTTTGTACCGGTTTAAGCTAAAAATATTTTATATAAACTTTATTTAAAATATTTTTTGACTTTCAAAATTTTTATAAAAAATTCATTTTTGGGGGTCAACGGACACCCGTCACCTCGAAAAACGTGAAAATCCGACTATCCTAGAATTTGACAAAATTTGTCTGGGTAACTAGATTTCGCGAGAAGAATCCAATGGTGAGATCCGTTTTATCATACTAGGTCTAGAAAAATACCAGTTTTTAACCTGCGCTATAATGACAAATTACCATTTTGCCCTTTTTTAAGAAAAAGTTAAATTTTTTTTCCCGGGTTTCACAATAAATGTATGGAATGAGTTTGTATTAGACGTTGTATATATTAGATTGTATGTGAAAAACATGATTTAGTATGTTTTGGATGAAAAAGGTAGGTTTTGGAATGGGTTAAAAATCAAAAACAGGTGGATTGGGCAAAACTGGACAAAGTGTACCGGTATTGTGTACCCGTACAGTCTGCGCAGAAGGAAAAGCGTACCGGTACTGTCTGTCCAGAAGGCAAACCGTACCAGTACGTATTACCGGTACTGTCTCCTAAAATCTGAAAATTTTAAATTATTTTGCCGTACTTTTGGGCTTTGTTTTCCTTGCTTCAAATGATACAAATGGACATTAAATGAGGTATATTGGAGCTTGGTCGGATTAAATGATTAAAGGAACAAGGGTAATATGTGTGAGTTAAAATTTCAAGTAATGGAATAATAACAGCGTGATGTCGGATCAAACAACACTCACGGGCAATTTCGCGGGTTGACGGGTGGTCAACGGGTTAAATAATGACCCCTCGGTTTTAGGGGCATCACAATTAACATCTCTTTTTGCAATTGGTTACTTGAAAATTCAAACTATAGGGGTTGAGCACAACGTGATCAGTGAATGTACACATTCATATAATAGAGAATAAAGAAAATACACCTCACATGTCAATATCATTTTAACAAGATAATGAAAAACCACCATGTAAACCATCATATATGAATATACATGTATATATCTACCACTAAGGCTATATCCGTCACTAAAGCCATATTCACCACTAAGACTATATCCGCCACTAAGGCTATACTTTTATACCTACCTTTAAGGTTATAGCTGCCACTAAGGCTACTTAGCATATTCACAATGCTATCACAAGTTAATAATCAGCACAATCATATATCAATAGCGAATAAGCATACTCTTGCCATTTTCAGTTACATAAAATAGTACACTCACCTTGGATTCAATTCTAACCCAAAATTATTCCCCCGATGATACTTTAGGTGGAACTGACGTTGGTGTCGTCACCTCCATACCTACAAAGAAACCTTCGTCTCCAAATTCATCGAAACCTCTAGGTGAGAAAAATCTAGAGTTCTTGAATCCTCCACTAAACACAAAGCAAGCTCAAGAATGAAAGAAACCAATCTCCTAAGCTAATAATCAACACAATCATACATTAATAACGAATAAGCATAATCTTGCCATTTTCAATTACAAGAAATAGTACACTCACCTTGGATTCAATTCTAACACAAAATTAGTCCCTCGATGATACTTTAGGTGTAACTAACGTTGGCATCATCGCCTCCGTACCTACAAAGAAACCTTCGTCTCCAAATTCACCGAGACCTCTAGGTGAGAAAAATCTATGGTTCTTGAATCCTCCACTAAACACAAAGAAAACTCAAGAATGGAAGAAACCAATCTCCCAAGTTAATAATCAACACAATCATACATCAATAGCGAATAAACATACTCTTGAAATTTTCAATTACATGAAATGGTACACTCACCTTTGATTCAATTCTAACCCAAAATTAAGTCCTCCGGTGATACTTTAGGTGGAACCAACATTGGCGTTGTCGCCTCTGTACCTACAAAGAAACCTTCATCTCCAAATTCACTGAAATCTCTAGGTGAGAAAAATCTAGGATTATTGAATCCTCCACTCAAGACAAAGCAAATCCAAGAATGGGAGTAGCCAATCTCCTACAATTCTCCAAAGAATGTTTGCTTTAATTTACGAAGGCAAGAAATTTCTTTCACTCTATGCCGATTTGAAATCGCAAGTTAGAACACCTTCAAAACCTAAAAGCCAAGCTTCCAAGCTTATGAACTAGTACAAAAACAAAGAGAATTCCCTACAAATTTCTAGACATCACCATAAATCCTAGGCTAAGAAGCTCTAAATGTGCTCAGTGCCTCAATGATTCACCCACACTTAATTAATTACTTTAAGTCCCTAATGTTTCCTTTATTCATATACATAACATTTTTTTTGACACCTAATAAATCACACCCAAACTCTTTTCCATCTTATAATTCAACAACATTAATTATTATTAAAAATCATACTTTACTTCCCATGATTTCATTAATTGTAACTTAACCCCCATAGCTTATAGCAATAAAATACGCCTTAGACCCTAAGATTATATAAAATGTCACGCTATGCATGTTTGGGTCTCACGCTGTATGTGTAATGTCATTGCTCACATGTAAAACTCAAAGAGCTAAAGCTAAATGCATTTAGAAGTACACCATGTAAAGTACGAAATTCACAATCATGCTAATTGAAGCCATAAAAAGTAGAAGGGATAAGAGATAAGTGGAGTTGTCTAAAAGAAAAATGATTAGGAAACTCACTAACCGGATGTGTAGTCACTTATACAATGCGTTAGGATTTCATGTAGAGCTTTATTAATGATTTGACCTAAAAGAAATCCCAATGGTGTCAGTGTTTGGTTTCACCCACGTTACACATGATTTGATCAAGATGAACAAATTTTGAACACGTGTGAGAGAAATTAGCCTAAATGAAGGAAGATTGCTCTAGGATGCAAGAAATCGAGTCCAACATTCTTTAATATGCCTAAGAGTAATTTAATGAGATGATGAAATTTGGATGGAGCTGCTATATTTTGAACATATGATATTTTCATTATTAATGACTTTGTGCATTTTAAAATTAAATTTGAGAAATACATTATGTTTGCATCCATTTTTTGTCCATGCATGTCAATATAGTTGCATTTAGGTTATATATATGCACCCATGCATGTCATTTTAGGCTCATTAAGTTGATAGGAAGAGTAGAGGAAGAGTCATAGCAGTTTGTTAGTGAGTTGAAGAGTTGATCTATTAATTGGATAGACAAGCTTTAGGGACTACTTGAGCAGCCTCTGACATGGCTCGAGCAGTCTCCCTCTAGAACAACTGATTGGACTCTAAACTTCATGTTTTTATCCCTCTTCCTTCTAATATGAGTCAAACTCCCTCATAACTCTATCCGCCACCTATTCTGTGAGAAAGCTTAGACAAAGATGAGGAATGATGGCTTGAGGTTCCCTGTTATGATAACGGTGGAGATGATAAAACTATAGGAGCTGTTGATGTTGAGACTTAGATCTAGGACAGAAAGGGAGATTGAGAGCTTTTTCTATTTGATCATTGTCCTTTGTTAAGTGCTCTATTTTTTTTTATTGTTTTGTTTGCTATGACACACTCTTAATCTTGTTATTGGTACTTTATCAAATTTGACTTTGAGTTATATACACTATTTGTCCTTTGCTTGCCTTGCATGCATGATTTAGCTAGTTGGTTTGAATTCATATCTTCTTGTTATACTATGATTATATTTCATGCTTATTATATGTTGTCATTGGGTTGGCATTTATAGCAAATAAGGAAAGAAAATGTTGGGTAACTTGATTCTGTACCATGCTTGTCATATGTTGTCATTGGGTTGGCATTTGTGAAAAAAAAAGGGAGAATATTTTAGGAACATACAAGAAGAATTGGGAAGATTTACTTTGACTAGGCTAGAAATGTTGCATGTGAACATAGTGAGGGGGAGTTTATTCTAATACTCTAGGGGATTACATTTACAAACATAGCATGAAGTCACTTATTTTTCACTTGTTTTACTTTACACTTGTTATTTTACTTGTCAAAACCAACTAAGGGGGAGAACTTGACATGATTGATTGACATTGATATATCAATAGGTTCTCAAGCATATTGGCCAAGTTAGTTTTTAACATGTTACATATTTACACTTGAATGATGTATACATATATATTCCCTATGTTTAACTTGATGCTGTCCATACTTGTGATTACGTCATATCTTTCATACATATGATGTTTTTCACAAGGTATTGGTTTGAGCTGTGGGTTGCTGGACTATGATCTTCAAAGCTAAATTCAAATACAAATCATGTACTTACTTTGAGATTTATGGTGTTGAACATGAATGTTGATATTAGTTTGCAATTTGTTTTGTTCTCAATGGTTTTGAAGTTGTAATCTTTAATTTCTTACTTATGTATTTCCTCACGAAATTACCAAGGGGGAAGTTGTTTTGAAAAGAGAGTTTGAGTCATTTATCATACTCTATTTGAACAACACCCTTTATTGCTCAATAAGGCAAGTTTTTGTTTGGTTTCTAGCTTAAAACCCAGTTAGCCTTCCCTAAAGCTATTTTTGAAACACTTAGGGAGATAAAACTAGAGAAACTAGTGAAGATTGATTGATGGCAGCCATACCACAGTTAGAGTGGTCTGGAGGTTGCATGAGCGGTCTATAGACTAGGCTGTCACCTTAGGTTCTAGAATGTCCTATCTTTCACTCCAACAACCACTGCCCTCCACTACTTTAGCAGTCGACACGGATATTTATTTTTTGGTCCATAAGACAAACGCTATTTTGTGGTCTATATATATGGGGCTATGTCTTAAGCATAGGGTAAGCCTCTATGAGCTAAAATAGACCAAAAATCCTTCTAGATGGCTTCAAGAACAACATTAGATCCCTAAGACCAATGGCCAACCATCTTGATTCTTCTATTTAGCCTCACACGTTAAAGCAAATGACCTTTCATGGTGTTAACCAAAACCCACTTGGAGAGTGTGCACACCAAGATCTTGGGTGTGAAGCCTTGAAGATTGCTCGAGGCCTAAATGAATCATGTGGCGGGGAGTTCAAGTGAAGCTAGCCATAATGTTGAAGAGGGATTTTTGACAAAGAGATCTACGAAAGAAAGGATTATCTACCCATTGGTTGAGGTATAAGACTTGAGTACTTATAGATTGACTATGGGTTTAGTGGATTAGGCTTTAGTGAATTGAAAAGGTTCCCCATGATTTTTCCTTAGAAAGATTTCCTCGTCAATAAATTTGTAGTGTTATTTATTGCTTTAATTTTCTTGTACACTTACAATGTTTTCCACATGTGCACCATGTGTTTGATGAATTGATTGTTTATCTTTCGTGTCATTAATCGTGGTTTTGGTGATTGTGACTTTGATTGGGATCAAAAGGAGATTGTGGATTGGTTGATGTTGATTGCATATTCATTCATCCATTCACACTCTTAAAGGCTTGTTCATGTTTAAATGGGTTCTCACTTAAATTGTCATATCTTTGCGAGAAGAGGTAAGTTGAAATTGGAGATCATCCGAACTTACTTTTCAATTAACCTATTCACCCCCTACTCTAGGTCTACTGTGTGATTCCTCATGTATAATCGAGTGAAAAGATCCTACACGTGAAGTGTTGTATTTTTCCTATACTTTCTATGGTGCCATATTTTGTAAAATTCCTATTCAATATACAAACAACATATCAAGATGCATATTCTTATATTGATGATATTGCGACACATTTTCATAAGCAAAATTCCATACACATTCAATTCCCAAAACCAAAATCAAGGAAAAAGGCAACCTAAACCCACAAAAACCAAAATATCAACTACTCCATTCATGTAGAATAATGAAAAACACAAATTTGATATTCCCATATTTGACATTTAGAATCCCAACAAATCTAAAACCCACTAAACATCAATGAACAGAAAAGCAGAATGGAGTACCTAAAGAAAAGAGAGGATAAAATGTGAGAAAATGCACACATGATGGATAAGAGAAAGATCATTGCACAACAACAGCTTTGCCACCAACGACCTCGCTTTTTGGTCCAACGTTACATGATCCAATATTGTCACAACTAGGATCACATTTGTAATTGACTCTAGGTCATTACCTTTGTCTTAGTCTCTTGAAGGTGCATTGAAGATGTCTTGATTCGGCTTTAAAGCTTGAATTCCTCCTCTCTCGAAGATTTCAAAATTTAATATTTGAAGCATCATGACCATGGATTTAGGTTGAGATTTACGACAATACTTCATGAAATTAACCAATTACAATGCAATTTCCTAACCATCTCCCACTTTGGTAATTTTGTGATGAATTACAAGAGTAAGAAATTCAATATTACAACTCAAAAACCACAAAGAACAAAACAAATTGTAAAATGATCTCAATACTAAAGTACAAGTTTCGCAAACTGAAATCTATGTACAAAATTATCTTCTTGATGTTGCTTTGAACATCATAGTCTTGCACACATAGCTCAAATCAATACCTATAGTCTTGCACACATAGCTCAAATCAATACCTCGTGAAAAGCATGATATGTGTAAATGATATAATATAATAACATGTATGGAAAGCACCAAGACAAGCAATAGAGCATTTTTCATGTTAGCAACATGATGCTACAGCATCTGACAAATGGAGGAGTTCAAGCTACAATGATGTATCAAAGACTTTCGGAATGCACCTTCATGCTTGGAACAAAGGTAATGGCCTTAGAGACCTTAGCACCATTGATTTAATTTTAAACTTAGGTCGGTTAGGTTAGAATGGAATCGGTGATTGATTTGTTAATAACATTTAGGTGTTCTTCAAAATAAAACTTTTCTAAATTTTTATTGTATTTTGAAAATATTGGATCCCACTTGATAAATACCCTTTAGTACTCAAGTGGATAGATTTCTTCTTGGGTTCTAACTTAAATACCAGCAAGGACCGCCATTTACTAGCTTGCCATCAGCTAGAGTAGTCTCTGTTCACTTAGGCATACTTTCAATTTGATGCACACACGTAACTATGTGTTTGATGTTATGAATGTTTGAGCATTCATATCACTGATTGTGGTTTGGTTGGTTGCTTGTTGCCTTGGAAGGGATCATTGTGTGAGATTTAGAATCAATCATAAAATCAACAATTTCATAACTTAAATCTACAAGGTCTTAGGGTTGTTTTGTGTAAAAGGGATTCTCAACTTTAATTGTTTAATTAATTTGATAATAGGTAATTGTGGTAGAACTGAGTTAAAAATTGGTGTACATTTAAGCCTAAAATTGGATTAACCTATCCACCCCTCTAGCTAGTGTCTCAATCCCACCTGTTTCATCATGAAGGATGATCCATGATATGGAAATGTGCTTGATCATTTCCGTTATAATATCCTAACCTCTAGACATCATCCCTCAATGTATGTATGGTGTGTGTGAAGGGGAGTGTCACTCTCCCTTGGAATGATGTCAAAAGAAAGGGCAACGGAATGGTGGATGAATGAAATGTCAAATGTGTGTGTGTGAACAAAAGTGCTCCCGAAGCGCAGAGAGACTTTTGCTTGTCGTGTTTTACTTGGAATCGTATTCTAAGGTCGTCTCCTCAAGAAAGGACGTGAATCATTTTTAAGGCGATTCTAGTGAAAAACAAAGTGTAAAATCTTTTGTTGTTGAAGTTTGATATGTTATTTTGTCTTAACGAAATTGGAATGGGAAAAATGTTGGCTAATCCAAAGGGTTCACTCCAATGGGATTACCAAGTAAACTTGAACCCTTCCTCCAATAAAGCATAGATGTACGATTGATTCATAGGATGCTAGGGACGAGATGGAAGTGAGGATCCAAGCATAACCCATGACAACTCTACGGGATATCAAAGACTCACAATCCCGTCCACCCTCTACCCAGTCAAACTAAACCATCGTACTCTGAGAGGAGAAAGGAAAATGAGTTGAAATGGTATACCTAAGAGGAGGTCTCCTTTGGATTAGTCAACTTAAAGGCTTAGCTACTCATGCTTAAGGTAAAGACAATAATGAAATGAGAAGACATTATGAAGAAATGAAGATTAGAGCTAAGCATAAACGAAATGCACAATTATAACTTCCAGATAATTATACATGTCCATCACCTCTTACTAAAGATTGGATGAGAAACTACTCACTCTTCATGGCTATGGTAAAGCTAGAAAAGTGAGTGATGCTCTTCCCTCCAAGTAGAGGGGTTGCATGGTAAAACATATTACACACAGAGCCAATTTTCGACAAAGAATGAGTGAATCACATTCTACCCTTCACGGCTTTGGTAAAGCTCTAGAAAAGTGGAAGAGTTTCTCTTCTCTAAGGGAAGAAGGAAGCTCAATACAATGGAAATAAATGAAAGAAATAAATTAAAAGAAAGCAATAATACAATAAAAGAAAGCAATAAATTAAAAGAAAGCAATAATAACTTTTGGAGGGTTATCCACTACCAAAAGGTGCTCTTTTCAAGAAAGCCATAATGACTTTTGGAGGGTTTTCCACTACCAAAAGATTCTATTTACAGGTAAGATGATACACGGAAAAAAAGATGATCTTTACAAGACCCAAGGGGATGCTATTTATAGGCAAAAAGAGAGAGCTTGAATTATACTTTGATCCCCCTCCCTTTTGAGCTTTTGATAACTGACACCTTATAGTTTGTAGCTTTAATAATTAGCACCCTATAATTTGTAACTTTGATAATTGACTCCTTAGTAGTTTGTAGCTTTGATGCAATTGGCTCCCCAGTAGTTAGTAGCTTTGATGCACAAAACCCTGAAAAGAACAACAATCAATGCATTATCCCTAATTCATACACTAACCCTAATTTGGTATATTTTGACAAATTTAACTTTATTTAACTAACACAATTGACCTAATAACTTAATTAAATTATGTCTTAATTAGGGTTAATCACACCCCCAACCTAAACATTACTAGTCCCTAGTAATAAATAACAAAATAAAATCACTTTCATAGATAACACGATTGCATTTAGCATATGTAACAAGCCATTAAACCCCTAGGTGATTCCTAGTAGACGAGTTTTGTATCGTGAAGGTTTCTAGTGAGCTACCTACCGTTGGGATACCAAACCCTCAATTTCGAATTACATCCTGCTAGCTCCTCTTTCATAGGTATTTATTCTATGCAAAAATTAGCATCAGTCACATTGGCATTTGGAATTTCCAGCGTAGTAGGAATGGTCTTTCTAGAAACAAGAATTGTTACATAATAAACATTCCAGTTTACCACCCTCCATGGATAGCTTTGATTTTACAAACCTCTCTTAGAAATGCCCTCAGCAAAAATTTCCTCTGATTATAGTGACTTGTCTCTCAAAGGGTATGTGATCAGAGGATGGCCAATTGAAAAATCACATGCACAGTTAGAAAAGGAGTGAAAGTCTTAAGAAATTAGACTAATCACGTTCTTGGCATAATCTCATGGAAGAATGTCAATACAATTAAAGAAATACTATTTAACATACCTCAGTTTTCGGTCGACAACACACACATGCATCAAACTTGAGATCAATTAGAGCTTTGTATAGGTTGTAATGTGGCCAGAGGTCAGTGGCTAACGAAATGACGTCAATGGTATTCAAAAGATATCCTCTTTGTAATGTAGTGTAACACATCTCTCTCTTGCTTTTCAATCTTTTGCCTAGAAATGGTATTTCTTTCTTTCGTTTTCCCATTTTTCACTTTCTTGGCAATTCCCTGCTTTCTTGTTTCTTTTCTTTCTCGGTTGTATACACCAACTTTTCTTTCATTAAACAGTAGCCACATCGTATTTTCTATTTCTCTGGCTTTTTTGTATCCTACTGATTTATGAGAGGGTGCAAGAAAATTAGATAGCAAGGTATGTCAAGTATATTCTCCTGTGGCTCGGTTATCATATGGGTTTCTTGAAGAAGAAATCATTCATTGAAGGCTTAAACATGGATAACTAGGGATATAATTTTGTAGAAGCAATGACGAAGGCTCAAAATCAAATCAAAGATGGCGTAAAATCCTTTCTCAAGCATGTGCCGCATGCAAAGGTTCTCTGTGGGATATGTCAATAGATCACTTTAGTTGCGTTAATCAAAGCAAGTTTAATGAGATTATTCAAAAACTGAAAGTGAAAGAGCTTACTTGAGTAAATATTGATTGTCTCTCAAAAAGCATCGCAAGGCTCAAAACTTACCATGGTATTCTTCGTTATCTCCACTGTTTCTGTCAGGTTTTCAAAGAATGTCAGTTATATATCAATTCTATTTTCGAGTCTGGTCATTCTGTACTATAAGAATAACAAATACCAATGTACATTTGACATTTAAGAATAGAGAAAATATCATTTTCCAAGTAATTGAGGCTTTTTTTTTTTTTTAACTACCATTCAAACACAAATAAAAATCAAAGTTATTTATATAAACATTTATCTATGAAAATTGAAAAAAAAAACTAAATGCATACATTGAACTTGGAAAATTACGGCGTCTCAGGATAAGTCCCTACCCACGCTACAGCTTGATATTTTAGGACATTCCTTACTCGGCCCACATCTTTATTTCAACAAAAAGACTTTGTACATAAACAAATATTTACACAAAAAAAGAAATCAGACCATTAACCTTCATCCCCAAAAGAAAAAACATTTTTCCACAACTTTGTCGTTATTAGTCAAAATCTAATCCGAGTCATCGCTTGTGTCTATGTCATTATTAGTGACCCTTCAAACTTCTTGCCGCATATAATGTGTAAGTCCCGGACTGGTATAAGATGGCGTTTTAGAAAAATCCTTACTCTACCCATACACTATCCAATTTAATCGATCGGTTGCACGACCCAAAATTGGTTCAGAACACTTATTGTATTTTTTCATGTGAAAACACCCGCCAGTAATTTGGCACGACGACGTTTAGCAAAAGTGCTTCTGCCACACAATTGTTTTGCTTGTGTTTCTCAAATTTTAATTTTTCTTACAACTCTTGCCTTTCTCATTATCACAGCATGCACATCGGGTGGAAAAGTTCGTAAAATGCCTAAACTGAACCAAAAAAGTTTACTATTCATGCTTGCTAAACCTAAGACACCCTATTTGGTTCATTAACGTCTGCCAGTCACAAAGACGATTGAAGTTGCATTCGATATAATCATGAAATATAAGCAAAAATATTGTAAAAATACACAATGCAAAATAAAAATAAACAATTTTTTTTATGAAACTAGAACAAATTGGAATTGTAGATCACACCCCCCAACCTACACTGAACATTGCCCGCAGTGTTTCAAATTTACGAATGTTTAGAGTTTGGAAATGAGGTTGCAGGGTAGAGATCTGTTCAGCTACCAAAACCTACAAATAGAACACAATAATTAATCAACTTGAGGGAGATATGGGTTATGCTAAAAATCCCTCACCCTAAGTGCGAGTATAAGAAGAGCACCCATGTACAAATACAAACATTAAGACAAATTATTAAACAAAGGACTGGGTCGTTGGCATATATGATCATGGATTTGCAAGGGGGTGGGTTGTTTTTACAAAGAATAGAGAGAACAATGAAGAAGAAGAAGAAGAAGAAAAGAAGGATAAAAGAAGAAGAAGAGAAGAAGAAGGGGGGACCAACATCGGTGGATAGGGGAAAAAGGAAAAAAGATGGCAGGCCTTATAAAGGTATCCCAGTGAGTCGATTTTTTTTTTATACCCGATCCATTTGAGTGTCGGCAGGCGCGAATATCTGCGCGAAATATTCCCACAAACATTGGTTGAAGATGAAAATAGTGCAACCTCACCCCCCAACTTGATTCATGCATTGTCCTGAATGAAACAAAAAGATATAATATTCAATGACGGACAGTAAAAAGATTAGTAGGGTTAGAGAACACCTCGTACTTGAGCTTTGACAAAAGTACCAATATCTGCAACTAAGAAAAACAAAACTATATGACAAAATAACAAAATTAACATGGAATAAAAATAAAGTAAGTAAATAAAAGCCTATAAATTGAAAAGCAGAAAAAACTAGTTATTCCTCCACAACTTCCGGGTATACCGGATCCATTAAATTCTCTTCCACCACTTGTTCATCAAAGCCCCCGAAAATTAGCTTAAGTATTTGGCCATTGACCTTGAATGTCTGGCCACTTTTGGGGTTTTGGACTTCCATAGCTCCGTTGGGGTAGGCCACCTTGACAAGATAGGGGTCATCCCAATAGGATTGGAGTTTGCATTGGAAAATGGAGAGCCGAGAGTTGTATATAAGCACTTTTTGCCCAAGCTCAAATGAATTCCTCACAATGGATTTGTCATGAAAGATTTTAGCCCACTCCTTTGAAATTTTGAAGCTTTCATACGCATCTCTTCTAATCTCTTCCAACTCATTTAGCTCTAACGTTCTTTGCTCTCCATCCATTCTTAGATTGAAGTTGAAAATCTTAATAGCCTAATAGGCCTTGTGTTCCATTTCGACCGGCAAATGGCAAACCTTTCCGTAGACGAGCCGATAGGGAGACATGCCTAAAATAGTCTTGTAGGCGGTGCGGTAAGCCCATAGGGCATCGATCAATCTATTTGACCAATCTTTCCTATTGGGGTTCACCTTTTTCTCTAAAATATTTTTGATCTCCTTATTGGCCAACTCGACTTGGCCATTGGTTTGTGGGTGGTATGCGGTGGATACGTTATGAGTGATGCCATATTTGAACATTAAAGATGCGAATGACCTATTGTAGAAACATGCTCTACCATCACTTATCATTGCACGAGGCATCCCAAACCTCAAAAAAATGTTCTCCTTGAGAAACTTGACCACGACCCAGTGGTCATTGGTCTTGGTTGGGATTGTCTCCACCCACTTGGATACATAGTCCACTACAAGTAGGATGTATAGATAGCCAAACGACATAGGGAAGGGACCCATAAAGTCGATGCCCTAACAATCAAATATTTTTATAATGAGTACAAGGGAGAGGGGCATCATGTTCCTTTGGGTCACACTACCCAAACGCTAGCATCTATTACATTCTTTATATAATGAAACACAGTCTTTGTTATGTGAGGGCCAGTAAAAACCTGATTGAAGAAGTTTTGCCGAAGTTTTCTTTGCCGAGAAGTGACCACCGCCTGCTTGTGAATGGCAGAAAAAAAGGATTTTCCGCTATTCTTTTTCTGTCATGCATCTCCTCATGACTTGGTCAAGGCAGTACTTGAACAGGTATGGGTTGTCAAAGTAAAATTACTTCACATCTGCCATAAATCTCCTTTGATCCTCTAGGTTTCGATGCAGTGGTATTTTGTCCTGTTGCAAGATAGTTACATATATCAGCATACCAAGGATAGACAGAATGAATTGAAAACAAATGCTCATCGGGGAAGAAATCAGGGATAGGAATGTTCTCATTAGTCTCTTTCACCACCAGTCGGGACAAATGGTCCGCCACCACGTTCTCCATTCCCTTCTTGTCTTTAATGATAAGATTGAACTCTTGGAGTAGGAGGATCCACCTGATAAGTCTTGGTTTGGCATCCTACTTAGACAACAGATACTTCAAAGCAGAGTGATCGGTGTAAACCACTATTGGTGAACCAATGATGTAAGAACGGAATTTGTCTAATGCAAATACTACTACTAACAGCTCTTTTTCTGTGGTAGTGTAATTCATTTGAGCCTCATTGAGAATTTTGCTAGCGTAGTATATTACATAAGGCCTATTATCCTCCCTTTGACCGAGCATTGCACTGACAGCGTAATTATTCACGTCGCACATAAGCTCAAAAGGTAAATCCCATTTGGATGATCGCATAATCGAAGGTGGGACAAGCATACTTTTGAGTTTTGTAAAAGATACCTCACAATCATCCGACCACACAAATGGGATATGTTTAGATAATAAAGTTGTCAAAGGTCGGGCCAATGCGCTAAAAGTTTTTATGAATCAACGGTAAAAACCTGCATGGCCCAGAAATGACCTGATATCCTTGACAACTCTTGGCATAGGAAGGTTGGAGATGGCCTCCACCTTTGATTTGTCCACTTCTATTCCCTTCACTAAAACAATGTGCCCAAGAACAATCCCTTGCGTTACCATAAAGTGATATTTCTCCCAATTTAAGACTAAATTTTTCTCTTCACACCTCTCCAACACTTTCTCCAAATTTTCTAAGCAGCCACTAAAGGAATCCTCAAAGACTGAGAAGTCATCCATAAACACCTCAACAATATTCTCCACCATATCACTAAATATCCCCATTATGCAACGTTAAAAGGTTCCGGGGGCATTACATAGCCCAAAAGGCATGCGATGGTAAGCAAAGGTACCCTAGGGACAAGTGAAGGTGGTCTTCTCTTGGTCTTCCAATGCAATCTCAATTTGATTGTAGCCAGAATATCCATCTAAGAAGTAATAGAATAGATGCCCCGCTACTCGTTCAAACACTTGGTCAAGGAATGGCATTGGGAAGTGGTCTTTCCATGTGCATAAGTTGAGCTTGAGGTAATCAATGCACACTCTTCATCCAGTGATTACCCGTGTTGGAATAAACTCATTATCCTCATTTGCAACCACCGTGACCCCCGACTTCTTGGGTACTACTTGCGTGGGGCTAACCCACTTACTATCGGTGATTAACCCTAATTAGTGTGTAAATAAAATAATTAAGTAATCAATTTTGTAAGATAAAATAACTAAACATTATGAATTATAGTTTGTGCACAAATTAAAGTTTTAAATACTTTATGCTTAAATTAAAGTTTTAAATACTTTATGTTTAAATTTCAGGGTCAAATGCAGAAATACTGGAAAATACAAGGCAATTTTACAAGGCTTGAAACTACGAAGAACTAAGGTGTAATAAAGAAACATGAACAAATCAGAAGGCGACAAGTGGCAGCTCAAGAACAAGCACCTTGCACCATTGCAAGGCTCAACATTTAGGAAGGTTATGGTAGCGGTTAGGACCTTGCGACACATGGAAGTCCAAGAATGCGACACACCACCACCACTGCAAGGCATAACCTTTAGGAAGGTTATGGTGGGGGTTAGGCCCCCCCTTCCTTGGCCGAAACTTCCTCCTCCCCAATAAATAGGGGTCTTCACTCCTTACTTCAAGCATACCATTCAAAGAGACAACCTCCTCCCTATTAAAAGACTAGCCGGCCACTATAGCTTCAAAGAGAGAAAGAAAAGAGAAAGAAAAGAGAAAGAAGAAAGAGAAAGAAAAAGAGAAAAAACCTTTGATAGCCGGTCCGTTTGTTACTCTGTATTTCTACATTTCTGTAGTAACTTTCTATTCAGATAGTAGAACTACCGCCAATTTTTTTGTCATGAATGATAATAAAGGTGGTTGTGTTTCAATTATTTCTTGTGAAAGAAGTTTTATTTTTAGTTGGAATGAATACTACCCACACTCCTTTTCTTGTCTGTAGCAATGGAGCGTGAGTAGTCGTTTATACCCTCCAGTGCGAGGGGAACAAATGTATATTATTGTTTAGATTATGGAAATGATGATGTCTTATTTATATTTTATTTATTTATGTATTATATGCTTAATGCGTGATATAGTGATGTGCATAATTCCGGTGTTGTGCCTTGAATTATGTCATCAGTGTATCATAAGACCCGTCGGTTAAACAACCACGACATTCCTATCGGTATGGCTTGTCCTCCACTAGAATGCTGAGGATGTCCTACTAATGTGTGGTACATAACCTAAATAATCCTCATGAATGGCTTGTCCTTATGGGTTATTAGGGTTATTTAAATACTATATATAACTATATTGCTAGTCTAACAACCATGGCGTTCCTATTGGTATGGCTTGTCCTCTACTGGAATGCTGAGGATGTTTAACTGGTATATATATATATATATCACATATGACCTATTGGGTAATTCAAGTGTTCCTCATGAATGGTTCAGCCTTCTGGTTTACTTGAATTAGTCAATTGGTACGTCTATAACCACCTTTCCTAAGAAGTTGTTGTGTTATGCTATAATACCACCAGTTAACCTAAGACGTGGCTATGTTATGGTTTATTATATACGCACTTATAATCATGAGATCAAGTGAATAACTCAAGTATTCCTCATGAATGGCTTGTCCTTCTGGTTTGCTTGGGCTAATCAATTGACGTGGATATAACCAGTTAGTCTAAGAAGCGGCTGTGTTACGATTTATTACCCTCAGTTAGCCTAAGAAGCCTGTGCTATGGTTTATATACATCAGACCAACTGGTTGACTTGCCAATAAAATGGAAGTTAATCTTGGTACGGTAGCGTTTCCAGTATCTAACCAACATAATACATATGAGACCCTTAAACTGAAGGGTATCTTTTATATTCTTGTTATTAACGCACTTCATTTATTTATTTACGCACTTTATTTGTTTACTTACGCACTTTATTTGTTTATTTATGCACTTTATTTAAGTTAAATTAGCTGTCAAGCTAAGCTCATATCCCAAGCTATCAAACATCATACTACTTCAAACAACAACTTTACTATTTTTTTTATTTTAACTACTAAATTACTAAACTCTTCGTGGGATCGATACTTGGACTTAAAATCGAGAAAACTACAATTTGACCACTTATACTTGGGTGTATAATAATATAATTCAGACCACTAAAAAGTACGAATCATGTTTTTGGCGCCGTTGCAGGGGAGTTATAGTAATTTGAAAAAAAAATAAAAAAGATATTTGTTTACTTGTTTTATATGTTTATAGTTTGTTTGTTTGTTTTTAATAGTCTATGTCTGTTCATTCATCCGTAGGTTCTGTAAATCAGTCAACTCCTACATCATCTTCCTCATCTTCTTCTACATCTACACAAGAATCATTCAACCTAAGTATGGCACAAAACATACCTAGGAATCAAGAAGAAAGAGTACATGAAGTAGTTCAAAATGTTCGACCATTAAGATAATATCTACATCCTACAAGAACTAATGTCCCATCATGTTTTGCTTTTCCAACAGACACTCCAAATATTAATATTAAACCAGGAACTATACAGTTACTACCACAGTTCCATGGTTTAGAAACTGAAAATCCTTATGTTCATATGAAAGAATTTGAAGAAGTCTGTGGAACTTTGCAAGATAATTTTGAAATGATTAAATTAAAACTTTTTCCTTTCTCTTTAAAAAATAAAGCTAAACCATGACTTAACTCTTTAAGAGCAAATTCTATCACAAATTGGCAAGCTTTACAAATTGAGTTCTTTAAAAAGTTTTTTCCTGTGCATCGTACTAATGCATTAAGACGCCAAATAATGAATTTTGCTATAAAAGAAAAAGAAACTTTTTATCAATGTTGGGAAAGATTTAAAGATCTTCCCCAAGCTTGTCCACATCATGCATTTGAAAACTGGACTTTAATTGGTTTCTTTTATGATTCACTTCCATCTGTCATGCGACAATTTGTTGCAATGATGGCCCAAGGAGAATTTATGAATAAAAATCTTGAAGAAGCATTTCAATTTTTTGATATTATTTCAGAGAGTTCCCAAATGTGGGACTCGACTTCTTCAAACATTGTAGAAAATAAGCCATCTACATCTGAAATAGGAAAATATGTATTAAAAGAATATGATGAGTTAAGAGTGAAAATGACTAATTTATCTCAAAAACTAGAAGCCTTGGAAATGAAAAAACTTAAGCAAGTATCTGTTGTAAACTTTACAGATCAAATATGTGAAATTTGTGCGTTGTCAAGACATTCTGCTGGGGAATGTCCAATTATTCATGCATTTAAAGAAGTCTTAATTGAACAATCAAATGCTGTTCCAACTTATACTAAACCATATTCAAATCCATATTCTAAAACTTACAATCCAGGATGGAGAAATCATCCGAATTTTAGTTGGAGAAATACACAACCAACAAATCAAACACAAGGTCTACAAAAGCCACAAAATCAACTACAATATCAATTGTATCTACCTCCACAGAAAAGAACTCTAGAAGACACTATGAATCAATTTATTCAGAGTCAAATGAATTTCAATACTCAAACAAATCAAGCATTCAATGATTTTAAATCTCAGACTTCACAGTGTATTGAAGATATTAAAAGTCATCTAGCTAAGTTGACTTAGTCCTTAAGTACTACAGAAAAAAGAAAGTTTCTGTCTCAACCTAAACTTCCACAAAGTCAAAATCAAACTAATTTTGTATCATCTGAAGCCTCGCCAAGTCAAGTACATGCAGTCACAACATTGAGAAGTGGTAAGGAAATTGATAAAACTATTAAAACCAAGATTCCAAAACAACTACGTAAATCAATTCCTGTAAATGAACCANTCATCTGAAGCCTCGCCAAGTCAAGTACAAGCAGTCACAACATTGAGAAGTGGTAAGGAAATTGATAAAACTATTAAAACCAAGATTCCAAAACAACTACGTAAATCAATTCCTGTAAATGAACCACTTCAATCTGAACCTTTAATCGAAAAACAATCAGAAACACAAGGTGAAAAAGATCCTCCATGTCCTATTCCTTTACCTTTTCCTCAAAGAGTCAAGAAACCGCCATCTGAAAAAGATCAATCTGACATTCTTGAGTTATTTAAACAAGTAAAAATTAACCTTCCTTTGTTGATTGCAATAAAACGAGTTTCGATTTATGCTAAATTTTTAAAAGATCTTTGTACGATCAAAAGAAGAACTAATGTACCAAAGAAAGTATTTTCAACTGAACAAGTTAATACTATAATACATCAAGGCACACTTGTTAAGTATAAAGATCTAGGTAGTCCTACAGTCTCATTGGAAATTTTCAAATTGGACAAGCCCTATTAGATCTTGGATCCAGTTGTAATTTAATGCCATATTCAATATATACACAATTAGGATTAAGTGAATTAAAACCTTCTAATGTTAAACTACAATTAGCAGACCGATCAATAAAAACTCCACGAGTAATTGTAGAAGATGTGATTGTCTAAGTTGATCAATTCTATTTTTCAATAGATTTTATCGTTATAGATACAGAGCCATGTTGTGAAGGATGTTCATTTGAATACATACCTCTAATTTTAGGATGACCATTCCTAGCTACATCAAATGCGTTGATTAATTGTAGGAGTGGAATTATAAAAATCTCATTTAGAGACATGACTTTGGAATTAAATATTTTTAAAAGTGCAAAATGACCTAGAGAAGAAGACGAAGAAATATATGAAGTAAATCATGTTGAAACAATAACCCAATGTTTTTTTGGAAAGAATTTTCTAGAAAAAGAGTTATTGGCATTAGAATCAATACCTGAAACCGAATCTAAAAATACATTTGTCAAGGACCTAAAATGCGAAGAATTGTTACCAAAACTTATAGAATCTAATGTCAAAGTTTTTAAGCTAGAATTAAAACCTCTTCCAAGCAACTTAAAATATGTCTTTTTAGGAGAAAAGGAAATATATCCAGTTATAATATCGTCGAAATTATCTGAAATTCAGGAAAAAGAACTAACAAAAGTTTTAAAAAATCATCAAAGTGTTATTGGATGGACAGTAGCAGATATAAAAGGTATAAGTCCACTTCTGTGTACTCATTGTATCTATTTAGAAGACGACGCTAAACCATCCCGTCAAATGCAAAGAAGATTGAATCCCCACTTAAAGGAAGTAGTTCGTGCTGAAGTACTAAAACTGTTAGATGCAAATATTATTTATTCTATATCTAATAGTAAATGGGTTTGTCCTACACAAGTAGTTCCAAAACAATCTGGTGTTACAGTCATAAAAAATCAAAAAAAGGAGTTAGTCCCGATGCGTACAGTCATAGGTTGGCGGGTATGTATTGACTATCGAAAACTAAATTCTCTCACAAGAAAGAATCAATTTCCGCTACCATTCCTAGATCAAGTTTTGGAAAGAATAGCTGGGCATGCATATTATTGTTTTCTAGATGGATATTCTGGTTACAATCAAATTGAAATTGCAATAGATGATAAAAGAAAAAAACTACTTTTACATGTCTGTTTGGAACTTTTGCTTATAAAAGAATGTTTTTTGGGTTAGGTAATGCCCCAGCTACTTTTTAGTGTTGCATGCTAAGTATATTTAGCGATATGGTAGAACGATATCTAGAAGTTTTCATGGACGACTTTTCAGTCTACGGTGATTTATTTCATTTATGTTTAGAAAATCTTGAAAAAGTATTGATTAGATGTGAGGAAACAAACCTTGTCTTAAATTGGGAAAAATGTCATTTCATGGTTACACAAGGTATTGTTTTAGGTCACATAGTTTCTCAAAAAGGAATTGAAGTTGATAAATCAAAAATTGACTTAATAGCTAATCTTCCTTCACCAAAAACCGTAAAAGATGTTCGGTCTTTTTTGGGTCACATTGAATTTTATCGAAGATTCATTAAAAATTTTAGTTCAATATTGAGACCAATCTATAATCTTTTATGTCAAGATATAATCTTTGAATGGAATGATGCATGTCAGTTAGCATTTGATAAATTAAGAAACATGCTTATCTCTGCACCTATTATGCAACCTCCTGATTGGTGTTTACCTTTCGAATTAATGTGTGATGCAAGTGACTATGCAGTAGGAGCTGTATTAGGTCAAAGAAAAAATAAAAAATCATATGTTATTTACTATGCTAACAAAACTTTAAATGATGCACAAATGAACTATTCAACCACAGAAAAAGAATTTCTTGCAGTTGTGTTTGCATTAGATAAATTTCGATCATATCTGGTTGGATCGTCAATTGTAGTATTTACAAATCATGCAGCTTTAAACTATTTACTTACTATGAAAGATGCTAAACCACGTCTCCTACAATGGATTTTATTACTTCAAGAATTTGATCTTATCATAAAAGATAAGAAAGGAGTAGAGAATGTGGTAGCAGAGCATTTGTCAAGATTTAATTATGAAGTAAAAGAGGAACCAATTTCGATTAGAGAAACCTTTCCAGATGAACAACTTTTAGCAGTAACCGAAGTACCATGGCATGCAGATATAGCCAATTATCTAGCTACTGGTACTATTCCTTCTAATTATACCTGGTCTGATACAAATAAGTTCCTAACTGAGGTACGTAATTTTTTTTGGAAAGATCCTTATGTGTTTAAATACCGTAAGGACCAAATAATAAGACGATGTGTGCCTAATCATGAAATCTATCAGGTAATTCAGTTTTGTCACTCTAAAGCTTGCGGAGGTCATTTTGCACTGTAGATTTTATTGGCCAACTCTTTTTAAAGATGTTCATATCTTTTATTTAAATTGTGAGAAGTGCCCAAGAATGGGGAATATTTCAAAAATAAATATGATGTCTTTAAACCCTATTTTAATTATCAAAATTTTTGATTGTTGGGGCATCGATTTTATGGGACCATTTCCTCCATCCTTTGGATATCTGTATATTTTGGTTGCAGTTGACTATGTTTCTAAATGGGTAGAGGCAATTCCATGTAGAAATAACAATCATAGAACAATGATCAAATTTTTAAAAGAAAATATTTTATCCAGATTTGGAATTCCTCGAACAATTATCAGTGATGGTGGATTACATTTTTGTAATAAAATTTTTGAGAATCTTATGAAAAAATACTCAATTTCACATAAAATATCCACTCCGTATAATCCACAATCAAGTGGCCAAGCTAAATTAGCTAATAAGGAGATAAAATATATTTTAGAAAAGACAGTAAATTCAGATCGTAAAGATTGGTCATTGAGATTGACTGATGCGCTTTGGGCTTACCATACTGTATATAAGACTATTCTAGGAATGTCTCCTTATCAGTTAGTTTATGGTAAACCATGTCATTTGCCTATAGAATTAGAACATAGAGCTTATTGGGCAATCAAAATGATGAATTTTGATATGGATAAAGCTAGAATATCACGTAAACTTCAAATCAATGAGTTAGAAGAATTAAGAAATGAAGCTTATGAAAATGTAAAAATTGTGAAATATAGAACCAAAATATTCCATGACAAGAATATTGTGTGAAAATCTTTTAAACCATCTCAAAAATTTCTATTATATAATGCTAAGCTTCGTTTGTTCCCTGGAAAACTAAGATCTAGATGGATAGGACCATATATAGTCAAGCAAGTTTTCGACTATGGGGCAATTGAAATTGAAAACCCAGTAACTGAGACTATCTTCAAAGTAAATGGACAAAGACTTAAGCCATACTATGATGGATTCACACAAGATGTAACTTCTGTGCTGCTTTTTGATCCAGTCTATGTGCACTAAATATATATTGTTGGTTGTTTGTAAGTAATAATACTAATTATGTGTAATTTATTTGACAGATTAAACCTCCTGCGTAAAAGCCAGATATCCTAATCTCTGAAAGAACAGATTCTTGGTTTTTATTTATTATCACTACTGGCTATTACTGTATTTACATTTCAAATACTGTTTAATTTAAGATGGGAAAATGTGAACATGAATTTAAGTTTTGTGTTTAAAATAGTAATTGTAATTTAAGAACTTATGTTTGTCTTTGTGACTGGTAGACGTTAAAGAACCGAATAGTGAGTCAATTTTCAATAATTTTTTGAGTCATCTTTAATCTTTTTTTAAAAAAATTTGAAAATGGATGAAAAATTATTTTGGTTAAGTTTAGTTTTATTACGTTATTTTATAAAAGATATACATACGTTGATCATGCAAAAAGCTAGATATGTTAGAAATTTAGAAATTTTTGGAAGCCAAGCACGACCCCTGTGTGGAAAAAGTACGTATGCTAAACACCGATGAGCAAATCGTCTTTGTGCTTGTGTAAAATGTGGTCGTACAGAGCATTTGAGACAATATAATAAGTGTGCATAACCAATTTTAGGACGAGGGTCTGTTCGTTTATGGTGGATTAGGTATGGGAAGAGTAAGGATTATCCTGAGGTGCCATCCTATTCTACCCTAATGTTAACAAGATACGTGAGAAATGAAGTTAACCGTGTCACTAGTATTACTGAGCCAGATAGTTCTAATACTGACTAAATATGATCAATAAGATGTATAGTTTTGTGAATATATGTATATAGTTATAAATAAATGTAAATAACTATAGAATGAAGTAGAAAAATCAGTAAATATAAAAATAACAAATAAAAAGAATAATAAACCCAATTCTTTTGAAAAAAAAAGGGTGGTTAACAAAGTTTTGTAGAATGGATATTTAATTTTGTAAATTGCAGGAAATACAGGAAAAAGAACAGAATTCCAGAAAATCAGAGAAGCAGTCTGTAGTTACAAATCAGGAACCAGTCAAGAAAAAATATGGGTTCAAGATGACAAACAAGAAGGTCTTCAAGCCAAGCACGAAGGGATCGATCCCCGCAACCTGAGGCACCTCCACAACAACCTCAACTGGGAAATATCTTCAATGAGGTGATGTTTGAAAATTTAGAACAATAGCTCTAGTATGATGTTAATTTTATGACTAAAACTATTATTTCTGAAAGAACAGTGATATATGAAGATTTGAGAACATAGGAATAAGACAAATTCTCCATGCAAGAGGATGGTTACATTATGTTAGGTTATCTGTTCCTGCTTATGACTGCTTAGTTCGGGAATTTTATAGTAATGTTGAAATTAAAGGGAAAAGACAATTGCGTGTATTTGTTCGGGGAATAGTTTTTCAAGTTACACCGGCTACTATAGCCGATTTCTTTAAACCCATGCAAAGACCACCCAAACCTCAATATCCATACACTGAACTACCTGATTTGCATGAGGTAGGAAAAGAATTAACAGGAGATTCACAATTTGTTTGGGGACACCCAAATAATTACATTAAACAAGGAGAGCTAACAGACAAATACCGGATTCTGAATATGATAATAGTGTACAGTTTGTTACCTCGAGCCCAAAAGAATCAAATTTTTGTTGAGCAGACTTATTTCTTATATGCATTTGGGATGAGACACACAATTGACCTACCGAACTTAATTATAGACCAAATGATACTCACTGTGGATAGAAAGAAACTCACACTCTCATATGCTATGTTAGTTTTTCAGTTATGCAGGAATGAAGGTGTGATCATCAATCCAATATGGATGATAGTGAATCATGCTGGAGTATTGGATAAAACTTCATTAAAAAAGAGTCATGGAGGATAACTGGAAAACCAACAAGGAATAACTTCACCACAAGAAGAGGAACCATTTTGGGTACCTGAAGAATTCATATCACAAGAGCAGCAATTACAAGAGAATCAACCATACATCCCAATGGATGACAGAACTAATAGATGCATCTTACTAGAGGTGGAGAACAATATTACTCAGATCAACCAACGCATAGATGAATATGAACAAAACCAAGCTGAGATTTTGAAGCTACTTCGAGATCGTTTCGGAGAAGGATCTTCCACTTCCTAAACAGAATGGAGATTCTACAAAATAATTTGTTTTCTTTCACTCATCTTTTACATTATGCACTTTTACTTTATGCACTTGAACTTTAAATTATCTTATATTTTGAACATATTTATGTGTTTTAAACTAGTTTATTTATGAAAATTTTAAGTTAGGAAGACTAGTTCATATGATTCATAGTTAAATTAAGTTGATATTCCTATGTTTTGTGAAAATAGCCTTAATTTGATCACGCGGGAATTTCATACTTTAGTTGTATATTATCTGAATATTTTTGTTTAAACTTACTCTTATAGAGCACGATTAGATTTCTTTATTTCGAAAACCTTGTGAAATATTACACTCTTTACATATTTAGTGGAGATGTATAACCAATTGAAGAATTTGAGCCAATCTTTCTTGGAGAGATATTCTACATTTACTCAAATAAACTGCTTCGATTCTACGGTAAACTTTCTTTGAATAATCTCATTAATTTTGTCTTGATTAGCACTTGTTAGATTATATTATTAGCATTGTCCTTGAAATTATTTTATGTAGGATTGATACAGATGAATAATTTCTGGAAAATGATCTTAGGCCATGTGTGATTAATCTTGAACTTTAACCATTTCTTTTACAAAATTATATCCTTAGTCAACCATGATTGAGCCTACAACAGTATAAAGTTTTTTCATGAAACCCAAAAAACACCTGAGCCAAATGAAAATATGTCAAACCCACCTTTGCTACATAATTTTCTTACACCCTCTTTTAAATCAATATGATATAGAAAAGGTGAAAGATGTCTTATTTAAAAAAATAAAAAAATAAAAATTCTTGGCTATTTAAAGCAAAAGAAAAAGAAAAATAAACAAAAAGTTGAAAAATAAAGAAAAAAGCCAAGAAACTGAAAAATGAGAAAAATAAAAGGAAAGAGTAGACAAAATCTCTATAGAATGAGGTGTGCAAAAACAGGGTAGCTTTTGAATCCTATAGACATCATTTCTTAAACCCTAAAACCAATGGCTACATTACAACCTAAATAAAGTCCTTTTTGATTCCAGAAAAGGAGAATGTTGATGATATATCTGGTATAGTGTTGATATCCACTCATGAGATTATGTCAAATTCAAATTTTATTCAAATATATGTTCTTCAAATACTTACATGTGATATTATTTGCTTTGCAAACAATATTCCGATCACATGTAACTCGTGAGAATAGTCACTATAACAAATATGTATTATTTGCTGAGTGTATTCCAGGAAAGGATTGACACCAAAACTATCATGAAAGATGGTAATATTTCTTGAGTGATTTTTGAAACAAAAGAAATCATCACACACACACACAAGTTTGTATAAAAATATATAGATAATGTTACAGCTAACGTATGTTACTCTTATACGGATCAGGAAAGGAACTATTCCAGCAAAACAGAAGGAATATTGATTTAATTATCTTTGTGAAAAGTATGAATTATAAAGTCCTAACTACTGAAGTTTGTAGATAGCTTCACTGAAAACATTCACGAGACAAAACTCATCCACTAGGGATCACCTAGGGGTTTAACGGCTTATTGCATATGCTAAATGCAATCCTAAAAAAATCTACGAAAATGATTTTACTTCTGTTTATGTTTTATTTTGTGTTATAATCTATATTTATTGGGGACTAGTAAAGTTTAAGTTGGGGGCTGTGATTAACCCTAATTAGTGTGTAAATAAAATAATTAAGTAATCAATTTTGTAAGATAAAATAAGTAGACATTATGAATTATAGTTTGTGCGCAAATTAAAGTTTAAATACTTTATGTTTAAATTTCAGGGTCAAATGCAGAAATATTGGAAAATACAAGGCAATTTTACAAGACTTGAAACTACGAAGGACTAAGGTGTAATAAAGAAACATGAACAAATCAGAAGGCGACAAGTGGCAGCTCAAGAACAAGACACCTTGCACCACTGCAAGACTTAACCTATAGGAAGGTTATGGTAGGGGTTAGGAGCCCGCGACACATGGAAGCCCAAGAATACGACACACCACCACCACTGCAAGGCATAAGCTTTAGGAAGGTTGTGGTGGGGGTTAGGACCCCCCCTCCTTGGCCGAAACTTCCTCCTCCCCTATAAATAGGGGTCTTCACTCCTTACTTCAAGCATACCATTCCAAGAGACAACCTCCTCCCTATTAAAAGACTAGTCGGCCACTATAGCGTCAAAGAGAGAAATCCTTAGAGAAAGAAAAGAGAAAGAAAAGAGAAAGAAGAAAGAGAAAGAACCTTTGATAGAGAAAGAACCTTTGATAGCCGGTCTGTTTGTTACTCTGTATTTCTACATTTTTGTAGTATCTTTCTATTCGGATAGTTGAACTGCCACCACTTTTTTTGTCTAGAATGATAATAAAGGTGGTTGTGTTTCAATTGTTCCTTGTGAAGGAAGTTTTATTTTTAGTTGTAATGAATACTACCCACACTCCTTTCTTGTCTATAGCAATGGAGCGTGAGTAGTTGTTTATACCCTCCAGTGCAAGAGGAACATATGTATATTATTGTTTAAATTATGGAACTGCTAATGTCTTATTTATATTTTATTTATTTATGTATTATATTCTTAATGCGTGATATAGTGATGTGCATAATTCCAGTGTTGTGCTTTGAATTATGTCATCAGTGTATCATAAGACCCGTCGGTTAAACAACCACGACATTTCTATCGGTATGACTTGTCCTCCACCGAAATGTTGAGGATATTCTACCGATGTGTGGTACATAACCTAAATGATCCTCATGAATGGCTTGTCCTTTTGGGTTATTAGGGTTATTTAAATACTATATATAACTATATTACTAGTCTAACAATCACGGCGTTCCTATCGGTATGACTTGTCCTCCACCGGAATGCTGAGGATGTTTAACTAGTATATATATATATCACAGATGACCTATTGGGTAATTCAAGTGTTCCTCATGAATGGCTCAGCCTTCTGGTTTACTTGAATTAGTCAATTGGTACGTCTATAACCACCNAACTGGTATATATATATATATATCACATATGACCTATTGGGTAATTCAAGTGTTCCTCATGAATGGCTCAGCCTTCTGGTTTACTTGAATTAGTCAATTGGTACGTCTATAACCACCTTTCCTAAGAAGTTGCTGTGTTATGCTATAATACCATCAGTTAACCTAAGACGTGGCTGTGTTATGGTTTATTATATACGCACTTATAATCATGAGATCAAGTGAATAACTCAAGTATTCCTCATGAATGGCTTGTCCTTCTAGTTTACTTAGGTTAATGAATTGAGGTGGATATAACCAGTTAGCCTAAGAAGCGGCTGTGTTATGATTTATTACCCTCAGTTAGCCTAAGAAGCGGCTGTGCTATGATTTATATATATCAGATCAACCGGTTGACTTGCCAATAAAATGGAAGTTAATCCTGGTACGGTAGCATTCCCAGTATCTAACCAATATAATGCATATAGGACCCTTAAACTGAAGGGTATCTTTTATATTCTTGTTATTAACGCACTTTATTTATTTACTTACGCACTTTATTTGTTTACTTATGCACTTTATTTGTTTATTTATACACTTTATTTAAGTTAAACTAGCTGTCAAGCTAAGCTCACATCACAAGCTATCAAACATCATACTACTTTAAACAACAACTTTACTGTTTTTTTTTATTTTAACTACTAAATTACTAAACTCTTCGTGGGATCGATACTTGAACTTAAAACCAAGAAAACTACAATTTGACCACTTATAGTTGGGTGTATAGTAATATAATTCAGACCACTAAAAAGTGCAGATCAATCGGCAATCAGAAAAATGATGCCCACGTCAAGTAGTTTCAACACTTCGTCCCACACCACCTCCTTCATGATGGGGTACAACCTTCTTTGTGGTTGTCGGGATGGTTTGGCATCCTTCTCAAGATAAATGCAATGTGTGCAAATGAGGAGGATTATTCCTTTTATGTCGGCAATTGTTCACCCAATAGCCCCCTTGTGTTTTCTTAACACTTCCAACAGGTCTTCTTCTTGTTTGATCTACAAGGTTGAGCTAATCACTATAGGAAAAGTTTTATCCTCTCTGAGATATGCATACTTCAATTGGGTTGGCAGTGGCTTCAGTTCCAAAACGGTGTTCTTCTCTTTTGACGAAAAAATCTTGTTGTCATATATTGGGAACTTCTCAAATATAAAAGTCCATCTCTCTACCCCTTTCACACTTTCCATTTCCTTTGGCCCATCAATCTCCTCCATATCAACAAATCCCTCTCTTCTAACTTGAAAGTGCTCATTAACTCCAAGTGTTCCTCTACCAAAGTATCAATCCGATTAACCTCGTGTACCTCCTCATCACCACCCGATTGTTTGTTCAAATTGAACACGTTGAAAGTCATAGTCATGCTTCCAAAAGTAAGCTTCATAAGACCATTCGTGCAATTAATAATAGCATTAGATGTAGCAAGAAAACGTCTACCAAATGCTTGCTCCACCTGGTAATTTCCTATTGTGATGGCATTGGTAGGATAGCGGGGGTCTTTAAACTTTGGTGGGGTGTTTGTCTTCAAGATTGAGCTCACTTGCTCGGTGAGGAATATTGAGTTTTCTATTTACTGTGCACAAATCCTTCAAGATCTTTGCACAAGAGGGAATTTGCTTAATGGCATCAAGGAGTGGAATGTTGATTTTCATCTGCTTGAACATTTCAATTATATCAAAATAATTAGCCACCTTGGTGGGTGGCTTCAAACAACTAGGAAAGGGAGGAGACATGGGAGAAACAAGCACACTATTATCAATGAATGTTTCTTGCTCACCTACCTCATCACTCACCTCACCCCTCTTGGTGTCACATTTGGTTTCTTCTTCATTTGGTAATGTGGTTTTGGGTGAGACCTTCGCCACAACGGTCTTTTTGATTTGTTTACCACTCTGAAGAGTGGTGACTGCCTTGAGTTGCTTACAACTCTCTTTGGTGGCTCGGACAACTCAATCACATGTTGGCCCTTAGGGTTGTCTTGGGGTTGAGCAGGGAATTTCCCCTTCTCTTGTTGTGATAACCCTATGGCATTGGTAATTTTCTTGAGTTGAGCCAAAATGTTATTCTTAATGGTGGTTTGGCTTTGGATGAAATTGTAGAGCACATCCTCTAAGTTCCTCTTATGGGGAGGTTGGTAGGTGGGAGGATTGGATGGTCCTTGATGAGAAAAGCTTTGTGGAGGTGGACTTGGTGAAAAATTTTGTGGTGGTGGGTTTGACGAACACCCTTGTGGATTAGTCCGGGGATATTGGGAGCTAGATGCTTGCCCTTGGCCTTTGTATTGACCTTACTTAGGAGGCACGTGAGGTGTGTATGTATTTGAACCATAAGGAATGGAGTTCTCATTTTTCCAACTAAAATTAGGCTGATTCCTCCAACCTGGATTGTAAGTATTCGAATGTGGAGAGAATGATTGTCTCATTTGGTTAAACGAATTGACTTGCTCGTGATACACTTCCTTAAGTGCCAGAATATTGGGGCACTCCGATATGGAATGCTCCACACTCTCACAAATTGAGCAAGCCTCCTCAGTCTTTGACACATTTGGTCTCCTACTGACTTCAAGACTCTCAACTTTCCTTGATAATTTAGCAATTTTTGAAAGAAAGTCTTCCTAGTCTCTCAAGTCATATATCCCTCCCCCTTGTGGTTGATTACTACCCGAGGTCGTCCTAGGTACTTTGTTTGGATCCCTAATGTCCCAAGATTATGCATTTGGGGCCAATATACTAAAGAAGTAAAAGGTTTCATCCGGGTCTTTGTTCAAAAACTCGTCATTACACATCATGTCAATGAATTATCTATGGGTTGGTGTGATTCCTTCATAGAAGAAACTTACCAGTTGCCACGATTCAAATCCATGATGTGGTATGGATTGTAGCAACTCCTTGTAATGATCCCAGCATTGATAGAATTGCTCATTGGGCTTCTCAAAAAAGTTTTGAATTTCCTTTTTTAAAGCAATGGTTTTATGAACCGAAAAAATTTTATTCAAAAATTCAAAAAGCATTTGAGCCCAAGAGGTAATGGATCGAGGTCGCAAGGCATTCAACCTTGATTTGGTTATATCTCTAAGGGAGAAATGAAACAATTTCAATCGAGCTATCTCCTCCATAGCATAGTTAGCATTGAAGGTTGCAACTATAACCTCAAACTCCTTTATACGCAAGTAGGGATTTTCCTTTTCAATTCCATGGAATGTAGGAAGTAGTTGCAACATCCCCGACTTAACTTGGAAGAGCTGAGCTTGGACTGATAAGAGGATGCATGATGGTGTGGTGCTATGGATTGGTTGAAGGAAATCCCTCATAGACCTCGCCGAAGGATCCATTTGGATGTTATTCCCTTCATTCACGGGAGGGGAAAATTGCATTCGTGGATTAGGTATTCTCGGTTCGGGCACTACCCCATCCATTTGAATGTTTGGATTGGCACCAACATTGTCAAAATTATCACTCGCATCCTTGGTTAGGTCTTGGTCAATATTCATGTTGGGGCCTATGGGTTGTCTAACCAATCGGTTTTGTTCGTCTCATCCCCACATGCAACAAACTATCTACAAATTAAATTATACACAAACAAGAATATATACACGGAACAACATACCTCAGCCCATGATGAAGATCATGGGACTTACCTCCGTTGTCTAGAAATCACCTTCTCAATTTGACACTTTGTCTTCCCCGGTAACGGTACCAAAAATGCTTGATCATTTCTATTATAATATACTAACCTTTAGACATCATCCCTCAATGTATGTATGGTGTGTGTGAAGGGGAGTGTCACTATCCCTTGGAATGATGTCAAAAGAAAGGGCAACAGAATGGTGGATGAATAAAATGTCAAATGTGTGTGTGTGTGAACAAAAATGCTCTCCAAGCGCAAAGAAACTTTTGCTTGTCGTGTTTTACTTGGAATCGTATTCAAAGGTCGTCCACTCAGGGAAGGAGGTGAATCATTTTGAAGGTGATTCTAGTGAAAACAAAGTGTAAAATCTTTTGTTGTTGAAGTTTGGTTTGTGATTTTGTCTTAACGAAATTGTAATGGGAAAAATGCTGGCTAATCCAAAGGGTTCACTCCAATGGGATTACCAAGTAACCTTCAATCCTTCTTCCAATAGAGCATAGATGTATGATTGATTCATGGGAATTTAGGGATGAGATGGAAGTGAGGATCCAAACCTTACCTAGTGACAATATGAAAGACTCACAATCCGGTGCACCCTCTACCCAGTCAAACAGAACCATTGTACTGTGAGAGGAGAAAGAAAAATGAGTTGAAATGACATACCTAAGATGAGGTCTCCTTTGGATTAGCCAACTTAAAGGCTTAGCTACTCATGATTAAGGTAAAGACAACAATGTAATGAGAAGACATTATGAAGAAATGAAGATTGGAGCTAAGCATAAACAAAATGCACAATTATAACTTCCGGATAATTATACATGTCCATCATATCTTACTAAAGATTGGATGAGAAGCTACTTACTCTTCATGGCTTTGGTAAAGCTAGAAAAGTGAGTGATGCTTATCCTTCCAAGTAGAGGAGTTGCAAGGTAAAACATATTACACACGGAGCCAATCTTCAACAAAGAATAAGTAAATCACGTTCCACCCTTCACGACTTTGGTAAAGCTCTAGAAAAGTGGAAGAATTTCACTCCTTTAAGGGAAGAAGGAAGCTCAAGACAATGGAAATAAATGAAAGTAATAAATTAAAAGAAAGAAATAATACAATAAAAGAAAGTAATAAATTAAAAGAAAGCAATAATAACTTTTGGAAAGGTTATCCACTACCAAAAGGTGCTCTTTTTAAGGAAACCATAATGACTTTTGGAGGATTTTCTACTACCAAAAGATGCTCCTTACAAGAAAGATAATACAAAGAAAAATAGATGATCTTTACAAGACCCAAGGGGTGCTATTTATAGGCAAAATGGGAGAGCTTGAATTACACTTTGATCCCCCTCCCTTTTGAGCTTTTGATAATTTGCACCTTCTAGTTTGTAGCTTTAATAATTGGCACCCTATAGTTTGTAACTTTGATAATTGGCTCCTCGGTAGTTTGTAGCTTTGACGCAATTGGCTCTCCAGTAGTTGGTAGCTTTGACTCACAAAATCCTGAAAAGAACAATAATCAATGCATTATTCCTAATTCACAGACTAACCCTAATTTGGCTTATTTTGATTAGTTTAACTTTATTTAACTAACACAATTGACCTATTAACTTAATTAAATTATGCCTTAATTAGGGTTAATCAAAATGTGATTACCTTTAGTGGCCAAACATCATGGTTGTCCAAGAAACTACATTCCTCACATGCATTTTGTCAAACATCTTACACCGTGCTTGACAGTAAAGGTCCTTCCAGTTGCTTCCTAGAAATATATTTTCAAAAAGTCTGATATTAGTAGCGAGCAAATATGGTCGGAGGGTGGGCCAAGAGTTGGGGGCTGAATTCCATGAATCTTCCCTAAATTGAAGGAACAATGTCACCGGTTAAAGCAATTTCAATTCAAATGAGCCTCCTATGGGTGTTAAATGCATACATACTTGTAGTCACAAAATGTTGGGGTTGCAAAACAATAGGTGAAAATATATAAAATTTTACACACGAAACAAAAATGGTGGAAGGACTACTATACATACCAACAAAGGATAGATCAATAATAAATAAGCAAGTGCTATACCTAAGCATATACTATTGCCATCCAAATTTTCAGCTGATGTGTGTGTCTATGTTTTTAATTTCTCTCAGCTAAATTAAGGAGAAAAAAAAATATATACATACCTCCAAAATAAAAAGTGGTGGTGGATGAAAAACTGCCATCAAACACGATATCTACATGGCAATAATTTTTTTTGCATTAAATTCTTTCATTAACCAAAGAAAAGAAATGCATAAAAAAAAGTAATGTAAATATAATAGTTAATTTTTTTTGGTTACCAGTTCCCCCAAAAGCCCCTAAAACCCAACAAACAACAAAACTGTTGTCAGCACACCTCTTAAAGGAACATGAACTCCCTATGGAAAATCCCACGAAGCACTTTCATCATAGCTATGCACTGTAAACAATAAAGCTATAGTTTTTTGAAAGAAAACTGTAACGCCCCAAAAACCCCTGTGGGTGACATTACATTCTAAAAATCATTTACCGTATGAGAGCATTAAGTAAAATTCATCACGACGAAAGTTTCATTCATCAACCATTCATATTTTAACAAAATTTGGGCAGAGTCTCCTTTGTACGGGAAGCACTACCCAAAACACAACCTGTACAATTATATTACAATTGACCACACCGGGTCCACATATGCATAACTATTGACCACACCGGGTCCATTTTTCCATCATAAAATAAACTTGCATTCATCATATGTCATATCCACACTATCATCCCAAATTAATAGGTCTAATCTTGGCCTTTACATCTCCAAAATGTAATAATATAACGCAGCGGAAATAACAGAAATGAACTAGAGTTCAAAAGGATATTCTAAGCATAATCTAGTCTAGAACAAAATAAAAGTGTCGCTCTAAGCGTCCACCTCGGGATCCACATCCCCGTCAAGCGGAGTCTTCCAATGGGTGGGCTCCTCGGCTCCTAACTCCTCCTCAAGTGTGAAATCTGAAAAATTTTTATTTGTAGGGGGTGAGCACGAAGCTCTGTAGCAAAATCCTCTCAACTCAAACAAGGTTTGAAAAACATAGCAAACGGTCGGTCTCATTTCACAACTAACATATATATAGGTTTGGAATGAAAACAGTGACATTTTAAAAGAGATCTCAAGTTTAAACAATAGCAATAATCAGTTAAAAGAATAAAGTGAGTTTAGCATCGATAAACAAAATTCTAATTTAAGCTATTTAAGAAGGGCTTCTCCCTAAGCATTGTCCCATACCAATGCATCGGCAAGAACGACCCAACTCCCGATTCCATGTATTTTTGGTTCATCCCCGTACCATGTATGTTGATTGCTTCTCGTGAATCTACCTAACGATCATGCCTAGTCCACCAATTCCAACCAACAATCACAAATCTCTTTAGGAAGGGCGTGTACCGTCTCCTACGGCATTGACGAAATCCTCCCAAGGTGTCTAGTATACTAACCCTTTTCCTCGGTGTATATGTGAACAATAGTGATCGCGAGCACAACAACGATCCACTACGAGCATTAGGCAACCATCTCACCCCCCATTGGGATAGACTAACCTCTAACACTCTACGGCATCTCTCGAAGGTAATCCAAGTCCATCACAACAACCATACAATGAGGAAATCAAGAATATTCACAATTCACAACAATTTCCCAAATATAGTAAAATCCCCAATTTTGTTTTCACATTTGTCATATAATCGAATAATCCAAGAAAATATGCAAGAGATCGTAATCTATATCATTTTGTTATACAATATTCAACACTAAAGTTTTAAAATCAAAGACAAAGAAGAAATTAGGAGAAAATCCCCTTTTCTTGAAAACTAGGGCTTTGAAGATAAAAAAAAAAAAAAATAGAGCTTTGGTGGTTACCCACCCTTCATATTGTTCAAAACATGGCATTTATTACAAATAGAACAAGAATCATGTATTTCATATTATATATATGAGAAGGAGAGTGAAGAAACATATATCTATATACATATATATATCTATATATATATATCTAGCCTCAATGTGAGAGATTGAGAGAAAATCCCCTACCTTAAATCAAGATTCCAAGCTAAGACCCAAGCTTCAAGACCTTCTTGCTCTCCTTTCTTTTCCTCTTAATCTTCTCCTCCTAGGGTTTCAAAAGATTTGGGTGAGAGGGTAGCAAGAATGGAAGAAAATGGGAGGAGAATGTATTCTTGAAGAATTTGAAGTTTTGATTTCTACAAGGTATAAATCCCTCTTGATTGGTATTTCTATCTTCCTCTCTTCCTCTAAAATGGTTCCTAGGGTTTGGAGGGGTGAAATGAATGCTAAAGGGACGACATTAGGTTTTTATAGGGCAAGAAAATCGAGCAAAACCCGATATTTTCTGTTCAGAAAAAATCGGGTTTCCTTCGTACTGTTCACAGATTTTTGGTGCGACTTCCAGGTCAGTTTTGACCCATGTAGAGGTCGCATTGGAAATTTTTCATGAAATACACTTTTGTAGCCCTAGATGTTTACTCTTTCCTTTCAAAATTTTAGATCAATTGGACATCAAAATATAAAGTTATGATCAAAATACTAAGCAGTGTCTATCACCCCTTTTTACCCAATTTCACTCCAATTTGGTTTTACTTCTAAAATACTTCCTAACTTCTAATACATCCCATATTACCTCTCCCAATGTTTTCCGACCTCCCGAATTCAATGGTAATGTTATTTTGATAAAAAAAAATTAATATATTTATTTAGTTACCCTTATCAATCTTAAACACATTCCAAAAAAAAAAAATTAAGTTTGACCCAAAAGTCAATCCGTTCGAAACTCAAACTTCATGATTAATATTTCAACAATGATTCTAAGTTTTTATCCTCATTTTATTCATATTTGGAAAACTCTTAAGATATTAGTATTCTTATTTAATTTTAGTACAGGGTCTTACAATCCACCCCCCTTAAAGAAAGTTTCGTCCTCGAAACTTACCTCAAGTAGCGAACAAATATGGATATTTCTCTCGCATCTCCCACTCCGGTTCCCAAGTTGCTTCCTCTACGCCATGATGTTGCCACAGGACTTTCACCAGCTGGATTACCTTGTTGCGAAGCACTTTCTCCTGGATATCAAGAATCTTCACCGGCTGCTCTTCATAGGTGACTCCATCTTGCACTTCAATATCCTCCAAATCCACGACATGCGACGTATCTGGTTGACATTTCCTCAACATCGAAACGTGGAACACGTCATGAACTCCTGACAATGATACTGGTAGCCGAAGTTGGTATGCTACTTTGCCCACTGTCTTGATCACTTCAAATGGACCGATGTACCTTGGAGCGAGTTTTCCTTTCTTACCGAATCTAAGTACGCCCTTCTTGGGTGACACTTTAAGAAATACAAAATCTCCCTCCTTGAATTCCAAAGGCCTTCTTCTCCTATCCGCATAGCTCTTTTGTCGACTCTGTGCTGTGCGTAATCTCTCCCGAATGAGCTGAATCTTCTCCGTTGTCTCCCGTACAATCTCGGGCCCAAACATACTACTCTCTCCGGCTTCCAACCAACATGTCGGGGATCTACATGGTCTTCCATACAAAGCTTCATACGGCGCCATTCCGATACTCGCTTGGTAACTGTTATTGTACGCAAATTCCACCAACGGTAAGTGATCGATCCAACTCCCTTTGAAGTCCAATGCGCAAGCCCGTAACATGTCTTCCAAAACCTGTATCACTCTCTCGGATTGGCCATCTGTTTGAGGGTGAAAGGCTGTGCTGAAATGTAATTCTGTCCCCATAGCTTGTTGTAGACTTTGCCAAAAATGAGCCACAAAACGAGAATCGCGATCCGACACGATAGAAAGTGGAACTCCATGCAATCGAACAATCTCTCGAATGTATAGTCTGCTCAAGATCTCTATCGAGTCTGTGGTCTTCATCCCCAAAAAGTGAGCTGACTTGGTGAGTCGATCTACGATAACCCATACGGCGTTATGCCCTCTTGAAGTCCGTGGAAAACCCGACACGAAGTCCATGGTGATATGATCCCACTTCCACTCCGGGATAGGCAGAGACTGTAATAATCCTCCAGGTCGTTGGTGCTCAATCTTCACTTGCTGACATACGGCACACCTTGAAATGAACTTTGCTACATCCTTCTTCATTCCACTCCACCAATATTGTCGTTTCATATCTCTATACATTTTTGTACTCCCCGGATGTATAGAGAACTTCGATCGGTGACACTCTCCCAACACTTCTTCCCTCACTTGGTCGTCGTTTGGCACGCATAATCTTCCCCAAAACTGTAACTCCTCATTCTTTAAAGACCAATCCTCAACAATCTCATTCCTCTCCAATTTATCCCGAATTTTTGTCAACTCGGGATCTAATCGTTGCAACTCCACAATCCTTTGTCGGAGGATTGGTTGAGCTACTAGGTTAAACAAACATGGTCGATCCTCCGGTCCATTAACCCATAGATCAAACTCCTCCAACGTATCCATCATTTTCCACCGTTTAGCCGCAAGGACATTGATTTCACCCTGAGACTTCCTACTCAATGCATCCGCTACTACATTAGCCTTCCCCGGATGATAGTTGAGAGTGAAGTCGTAATCTTCTAAGTACTCAATCCACCTTCTCTGCCGGAGATTTAATTCTTTCTGTGTGAACACATACTTGAGGCTTTTATGATCCGAGAACACTTGAAATTTCTCTCCATACAAGTAACACCTCCACAACTTAAGAGCAAAAACTATACTTTACATGTTTAGGATGATTGTGGGAAGGTTTGGAATGAATTGGAAATAATAAATAGGTGAAATAGACAATTCTAGGCAAACCCTACCGGTAGAACGACAAAACCCTACCGATAGATTATAGGTAGGTTACAGGTAGAACTTGTCCAGCAGGTAAAACCTATGGGTAGATTACAGGTAGGTTACAGGTAGAACTTGTCCAGCAGGCAAAAACTACCGGTAAATTACAGGTAGAACTTTTCCAGTGAACTAAACCTACTAGTAGGTCCATAAAAATCTACTGGTAGCTTTTCCAAAAATCTGAAATTTTAAGAATGCATTGTCATGCTTTTTTGCTGTGTTCTTTGGTTCCAAGGGTATAAATGGACATCAAATGAGCATAAATTGTAGCATATTGGACCTTGATTGGGCCAAATGGTAAAACATACACGAGTTAAACATGTGGGTTATAATCCCGATTAAGGGAATGTTATTGACGTGTCGCCTAGTTGTGTGACAATTATGGTATTTTCGCGGATTGACGGATGGTCAACGGTTAATAAATGACCTCCAATTTTAGGGGTGTCACAAGATTAGCATAAATACACACATTGAGAATATCTTGGCCCACACTCAGACACACCAATATCCAACTAATCCTTGCAAGGATACACCGCTTAAGGAAGGGTGTATACCAATGCATTTGTAGTGACAAAAAATTTCTTAGCAATAGTATACTAGGCCCTAGTCTCGATCCCCTTGGGTGAATAGTACAAATTCTTGAACCTTGTAAGGAACCAAACAATTCCACTTCGAGTGATAGGGAACTTTCAAACCCATCAAAGTAAGAAACGCATTTATGCACTTTACAATATACAGTCGAATGTAACCCATGTTCATCATACCCACCAATACATCAGATAATAACAACATTTTTTCACAAAATTCACACATAATCACAAATTATGGTTTCATCATTGTCAAAATAGAATTAATTCAAGAAAGCATGCAAGAGATCTCCAGCCCACTCTTTCTTCTTTTCTTCTCCTCAAACCTTCTTAGGCTTCTTGGGGTTGAAATATAAGAAACAACACTTTAGATTGTGGCCCTAGGATATTTATAGGATGAAAAATAGAAAAAATCCTAAAATCTGATTAAGGCTATTTTTAGCAAGGTGTTCGAAAGGTGGTATTGGCATTCAAATGCCCCCAACTCTCTATTTTTCTTGAAATTATGCTAAATTCCACATCTGGTTAGGTGTTCGAATGTTGGTTTTGGAGTTTAAACACCATTGACTTTCTATCCCAACTTCTAGCTTGATTTTTACATAGTGAGAAGTCGTTTCAAGAAATTTTCATGATATACAATTTAAGTAAGATGTTCGAATTGTGGTACTAGCATTCGAACACCACCAACTTTCTATTTTTTCTTAAAATTTCGCTATGTTCTACATTTGGATAGGCATTCGACCATTGGTTTTCAAGTTCGAATGCTAATGACTTTCTATTCCAACTTCTAACTTGATTTTGACATATTAGAAAGTCGATTTAAGAAATTTTCATGATATACACTTTTGTAGTCATTGAAGTCTAGTTTCTATTGTATAAAAATCAGATCCATTAGACATTGGAGTAAAAATTTAGGACTAAAATACTAAAGTAGTATCCAACTTGTTTCTACCCAAATTCTCTCAAAAATATGTTTAAACTCCAGAATACTTCCAAACTTTCAAGACACTTCTTATCAAATCTCTCAAGGTTTTGACCTAAAATCATTTAGAAAATTATTTAGCCTCCTATAACACCCCAAAATTCATCCTGGGAGGCATTACTACCTATAATCATTCATATCATGAGAGCAACTAATAAATCCATAAATAACCGGGGGTCCTTAATTTAACAAAATTCGGGCAAAGTCTCCTTTGTTCGGGGAGCTCTACCCAAACACAATCTGTGCAATTATAGTACTTTGACCACACTAGGTCCATTTATCCATAAAATATTTTCAACATTATCCAAAAGAATATGCCAAACCATGGCATTTACATCTCAAAAATTAACTAATATAACGCAGCAGGATTAACAAAATAAACTAGACTTTACAGTGTACAAAAGAGTATCCTAGTCTAGTACAAGAGAAAAGGGGTCGCTCTATGCGTCCACCTCGAGATCCACACTCCCGTCAATTGGAGCCTCCCACTGGGCGGCCTCCTTGGCTCCTAACTCGTCCTCAAGTACATAATCTGAAAAATGTTAGCAGTAGGGGGTGAGCACGAAGCTCTGTAGAAAATTTCTCCCAAACCCAAACAAGGTTTAGAAAACATTTAAAATTCGGTCAGTCTCTTTTTTTTTTTTTCACAAAATATCATATGTAACTTTTGAAAGAAAACATGACATTTTAAATAGATTTCAAGTTTAATGGATAACAGTAATTAAAGAATAAATGAACACAATATACAATTAAATAACCATTCCACTATAAATGATTTCTCACAAGTTCTTGTGGAATCCCATACTTCCCCAAAATCTTGTAGAAACCATTTCTAGTGCAAAGAACAATTCCCAACACTATAACAATCCCGTGTATTCTGGTGCATCCCCAAGGCCATGTAGGTTGATCGTTTCTCCTGAATCTACCTAACGATTATACCTAGTCCACCCATAATAATCACAAGCACATTTGGAAAGGGGCGTATACCATACCAATGGCATTGCCGAATCCCTCCCCAGGAAAGGTATACCATCCCTAGTTCGAATTCTAGGCGTACGATAGCGGTTGTGTTGCCAAACACCAATCCACTACAAGTGTAAGAAACCATCTCCCCCCACCACGGGGTTCGACTGACATTTACACTCTACGGCATATCTCGTAAGTAATTCAAGTCCATCACAAACAACCATACACAAGAGGAAACCAAGAATATCTCCATTCGCAACCATCTCAAAGGAATTACCAAATTCCACCATTTCTCAAGTAATCCATCATAGCATAATTTAAGAAAAATGAACAAGAGATCATTATAAACCTCATTTGGTTATACAAGGTAAAGCACTAAAGTTTGGTAATCAAGACAAAAGGAATTTAAGAGGAAAAATCCATTTTTCTTCAAAACTCGGGTTTGATTATGAAAAAGAATGGTTCAATGGTTACCCAACAATCAAAATGTTCGAAACATGCTATTTATTGCAAAAATGTCAAGAATCATGTAGTACATAGCATATATATATGTGAAGACAAGTGAAAGATATACATATGTATATACAACCCTAGCCTCAATGTATGAGAAATGAGATAAAAACCCCCACCTTGAATCAAGATCTCCAAACAAAGCCCAAGCTCTAGAGACCTTGCTCTTCCCCTTTCTTTCTCCCTTAATCTTCATTTAGGGCTCTAAGAGGTGTGGAATGAAAGGGGAGTGAAAGAAATGAGAGAAAAGACGCTGAATATGGGGCTTTAGATATAGCAGCCCCGAATTTCACTGCTCATGGGCTATTTGGGTTTTCCCCAAAAATTACGATTTTACCATTTAAATCTCCAATTTGATCCATATGACTACCCTAAGGTGTTTTAACGTTATGGATTCATTTTTAATTTTATTTTAACCTAAAAATATTTATTTTTATGATTTATTCCAAAACTAAAATAAATTCACACTCGAAACATTAAAATTTATATTTTATTCCTCCGANTTTATTTTAACCTAAAAATATTTATTTTTATGATTTATTTCAAAATTAAAATAAATTCACACTCGAAACATTAAAATTTATATTTTATTCCTCCGAACCGCTATAGGTGTTATTCTTACGGTTTCAATATATATATAGTTTATTCTTAAGTCATTACATATATATAAGAATAACTAAACAAATACATTACTATATTAATATAAACATATGGGGGTTTACACCTTCAAGGTCTAAGAAGAAAGCACAACACTTTACTATCCAAGGAACACCATAGTACAGATGTTTGGTCAATTTTGGAGAATAAAATGATTTGACTCAGGTATTTCTAGTATGTGTGACCTATATGGTTGGAAAGATATACGAGTTAGGGTTCTAACAAAAATAACGGTGTGCAATTTGGACTTTCCAACCAAGAGTTATGATCAAATTAGTTAAAGGTAGTCTGCCGGACTGCTTGGTTCTTCTATACTTGTCTAACTCGAGTTTGGGTGTCTTTTGTCACAAATCCTATCTCGTACTCATCTCCAATATAGGTAGGATGAATTTCATAAAAATCCATGTCTAGCATCATTCATTAACCAAAACCAAATTACCCTCCGTCTCCTAGAATCATCCATGACAACATGATGTAGAACTAGTATATTTAGAAAAATCTTTCTTCAATTCCTCTAAGCTAGCTCATTGATGAGAATGCAAATGTCATATTTTTCTCTTTCATTATTTAGCCCTTTATACTTATTATTCTTATAGTTTGATTTAGTATGTAAATACAAACGTTAAAAGTAGAATGAAGCTAATAGGATGATTGATGATAGTATAGACATGTGGGGATTTACACCTCCCTCCTCAAGTTTAAACACCTTTGAAAGACCCGAAAGTCCATATGCGCAAAACTCAAAATTCATGATCAATCTTTCAAAAATGCTTCAAAATTTATACCATAATGTTAATCATCTTAGGAAAACTCTTAAGATAATCTTATCTTTATTTAATTGTAGTACAAGGTCTTACACAAAGCACCAAGAAAATTACCTTTTATCATAAGTAAATTGCAACTCTCAATATCCTCACATATAAGAACTAATCAAATCCATATTCAAATCGTGGACCATTACACAATCCAATAAAATCAAAAGCAAGAAATTAAAATGAATAGATGTACGACACTCATTAGGACCTTTCATCAAACTTACATTATGCTTCTAACAATAATACCACCCCTAACAAAGCAAATAATTTTTCCACAGCCATTTAAAATTCTGTGGGGTTTGTGGTTGCCTGTAGAGAAAAGGAAGGGATCGAGATGGGGTAATAGTGATGGTGCAGGCTGTAGTGGTGGCAATGGGGCAAGACGGTGGTGGTGGTGGTGGATGTTAGTGAAGAGAGAATGGAGAGATGAAGTGTGAAGGAGATGAAGAAGGAGAGAGAAATAACTATTTGCAAGAGTTTGTAGAAAATCCAAAAATCTCATGGGTTAGTGATTCAGATCTGCTTGTTTAGGAGGTGTCTAGTGGTCAAAAAATTGCTCTCTCAAAGACCTATGGTCATAATCATCTCTATCGTCACTCAGCTGATGACAATCATCGCCAAACTTCCTCCATATTTGTTATTTTTTGTGCTTTGTCCATTCTAGAGTTAGAGTTTGGGCTTCAACGGTGAAGGAGCATGAAACTTTGGCACATGTCCTAGTATAATGAAGCACACACGTTACATATTCATGTGCACATCTAGAATGAAAATAGTTTAGAGCAACGTCGAGACTTAGCTAAGCTAATTTAGATCAAGTTAAGACTAACAAAATTCCTTAGGTGTACTTAAATAATTAGGCTGAGCTTCCCTTAGAATGTGAAAACACCTCAACCGGGCTAAGTTATTGGTTACCTATTTTTCAAGGATAAGATAGGTAAGTAGTTGAAAATATGATTGACAACGTCAATAATTCTGAATAACTAGTTGATTTGAGAATGTTGGAGAGATTTAAGCAAAAGGGACCCTAAATTCGGCGCAAGAAGGGTGTATGATGAGTGGGTTTTATACCTACAAATTGAGTACTTTCGGCTTAATGAAATTGAAAGTTTTCAATTATTTTATGTTCATTTTTATTTGTTTTGTGTGTTTTGATGTTATTTTGTAGGAATGACCATTTGAGAGGAAACAAGGTCATAATTGGAGCCTAAGTGTTGGATTTTTGAAGAGGAAGCTAAACGGCATTTTAATGGAGTATTTATAGCATACCATTTTGTAGCAGTACCTCAGTTTGCTGCCTTTTTGACCATGATCCACTTCGAATCTGAAAAAGTGCACAACATGAAAGTTGTAGAACAGGATGTCTTCTGTATTGTGTCAAAATGTCAGCTCCATTGGACTGTTGTATCAAAGGTTATGACGATTCTACGAATACTGGTCCGGAGCAGGCAGAATACAAGGAGGCGTGCCCCAGCGCCCAAACACTATCAAAATCAGAGCCCCTGCGCCAGTTTGAGAGCCCCTGTGCATGTTTAAATCCGTGACGCAAATTTTGATTTGTTTTGGGCCCAAAATTTAACCCTAAGGCTATATATATATTAGGGTTTGTGTGGGGATGAAAGATTCTGACTTTTGGGGGTTGAAAACATTGGGAAACAACTAAGGAATTTGATGAAATTGAAGACATGGATCGAAGAAATTGACACGAAAAAGATTGGACTTGAAGGCAAGAGACGGATGAGAGACTACAACTAAGTTTTCATTCTTTTCTCTTACTTTTTCTTCTTGATTTTCTAAGATGTTGTTTAATTTGAGAATGATGTTTTTCAATTACGTTATGAGCTAAATTTTTATTAAGATTGCAATGGAACATATGTCTAGTTAAATTAATCTACTCTCGTTTCTAGTTCTTATTGATCTTATATGAGTTGTTTGTCATATTTTGTGTTTAATATATGACTATGTGGCCAACAATTAATGTGATAACCTAGATGAAATTGGGAGATGAATTCTAGGTTTAGATCTGAATATGATGACATGTGTCTAGTTTATTCTTCTTAGGATTGAATAGCAAGGTTTGTGTATAGGATAGGAATATACCTATACGCCGTGTGTAACTTTTATGAGAGTTTGAACTTAATGAATCTATTTCAACTTATTTTGCATAGGAATATAGTAATTTAATTGGGATAGATAATTTTATCTAACTATTGAAAGAGGTTTGATAAATAACTTTGAGTTCTTAGTTAACAACTTATTTTGATCAATTAACTGGAAAGAGAGTTAGAGGGATTTATACGAAGCATTAGTGGAAGTTGCAATGTTAACTTCTTTTCTCTAGTAAATTCAACCCTTGATTGTTAAGTTTAGATTTAGTTTTATTTAGTAATTCTATACCTCAATTTCAATTGTTTAAATAAAACTNTGTTCATTTTTATTTGTTTTGTGTGTTTTGATGTTATTTTGTAGGAATGACCATTTGAGAGGAAACAAGGTCATAATTGGAGCCTAAGTGTTGGATTTTTGAAGAGGAAGCTAAACGGCATTTTAATGGAGTATTTATAGCATACCATTTTGTAGCAGTACCTCAGTTTGCTGCCTTTTTGACCATGATCCACTTCGAATCTGAAAAAGTGCACAACATGAAAGTTGTAGAACAGGATGTCTTCTGTATTGTGTCAAAATGTCAGCTCCATTGGACTGTTGTATCAAAGGTTATGACGATTCTACGAATACTGGTCCGGAGCAGGCAGAATACAAGGAGGCGTGCCCCAGCGCCCAAACACTATCAAAATCAGAGCCCCTGCGCCAGTTTGAGAGCCCCTGTGCATGTTTAAATCCGTGACGCAAATTTTGATTTGTTTTGGGCCCAAAATTTAACCCTAAGGCTATATATATATTAGGGTTTGTGTGGGGATGAAAGATTCTGACTTTTGGGGGTTGAAAACATTGGGAAACAACTAAGGAATTTGATGAAATTGAAGACATGGATCGAAGAAATTGACACGAAAAAGATTGGACTTGAAGGCAAGAGACGGATGAGAGACTACAACTAAGTTTTCATTCTTTTCTCTTACTTTTTCTTCTTGATTTTCTAAGATGTTGTTTAATTTGAGAATGATGTTTTTCAATTACGTTATGAGCTAAATTTTTATTAAGATTGCAATGGAACATATGTCTAGTTAAATTAATCTACTCTCGTTTCTAGTTCTTATTGATCTTATATGAGTTGTTTGTCATATTTTGTGTTTAATATATGACTATGTGGCCAACAATTAATGTGATAACCTAGATGAAATTGGGAGATGAATTCTAGGTTTAGATCTGAATATGATGACATGTGTCTAGTTTATTCTTCTTAGGATTGAATAGCAAGGTTTGTGTATAGGATAGGAATATACCTATACGCCGTGTGTAACTTTTATGAGAGTTTGAACTTAATGAATCTATTTCAACTTATTTTGCATAGGAATATAGTAATTTAATTGGGATAGATAATTTTATCTAACTATTGAAAGAGGTTTGATAAATAACTTTGAGTTCTTAGTTAACAACTTATTTTGATCAATTAACTGGAAAGAGAGTTAGAGGGATTTATACGAAGCATTAGTGGAAGTTGCAATGTTAACTTCTTTTCTCTAGTAAATTCAACCCTTGATTGTTAAGTTTAGATTTAGTTTTATTTAGTAATTCTATACCTCAATTTCAATTGTTTAAATAAAACTAATTGATATAAAGTTAGTACTTGGAATTTATTACTAATAATTCTCCGTGGGAATGATACTCTACTTATAACTTTATTACTTGTTGATCGTGTATATTTGCACGTAAATTGTCAATACCAAATTCGGACAACAAGTTTTTGGCGTCGTTGCCGGGGAACTATTCTAGTAATTATGTCAATATTAATTTTAATCAATTTGATCTGAGTTTAAAACTTATTTAATTTTTTTGTTTTAATTATTTTCCCATGCACTTGTGAATTTTGTATGCTAACACGATCTAAAGGTCATGAGGTACTACCGTACAAAGACGAAATCGAGAGAAGGTGCCAAAACTTGCAAAAACAGCATCAAGAAGTAAATAACCAAGAAGCTATGGCTGAACATGAATATAAATTGTTAAGGGATTATGCTATGCCGCTTGTTTTAGAAATACAATCAAGTATTCAAAGACCTGCAATTCAAGCCAACAGTTTCGAGATCAAGCCGGGTACCATCCAAATGATCCAGAATTCAGTGTAGTTTTGGGGTTTGCCTAACGACGATTCAAATGATCATTTGGTGAGTTTTCTGGAAATTTGCGACATGTTCAAATACAATGGGTTTTCCAAAGATGCAATTAGACTTCGACTTTTCCCTTTCACACTACGTGATAAGGGAAAGAGTTGGTTGCATTCATTGCTGTCGGGTTCTATTACTACGTGGACGGATTTAGCTCAAAAATTTTTAGCTAAATTTTTTCCACCAACTAAAATTTCAAGGATGAGGAACGACACCACATCATTCACACAACATGATTCTGAGACCCTGTATGAAGCGTGGGAGAGATTCAAAGACTTACTCCAAAAATGCCCTCACCATAGTATTCCTCAGTGGTTGCAAGTTCAAATGTTCTACAACGGGTTGTTTAGTGCTACTCAGACTAATATTGATGCAGCAACAGGTGGGGCATTGATGGGGAAAATTTTGATGAAGCTTATGAGTTATTGGAAACAATGGCTGCCAACAATTATCAATGGCCTTTTGCAAGGATCAATCAGCCAAAGGTAGTAGGGATTTATGAAGTAGATGTAGTTACTGCATTAGCTGCACAGGTTGCTACATTGACAAAGAAGATTGATGCCTTAGGGGTGCAACCTATTCAAAGTGTGGCTGTCATTTGCGAATTATGTGCTGGGAACCATCCTAGTGATCAATGCACAATCAATTCGGAGTCGATAAAATTCATTGGTAAGCACAACAGGCAACAATATAGCAACAATTCCAACACCTATAACCCTAGTTGGAGGAATCATCCGCGTTTTTCATGGAATAATAATCAAGCTCAACCTTCTACTCCAAGACAATCATACCCACCAGAATTTCAGAATTAAGCTCCACCACAGTAAGAAAAGAAGTCAAATTTGGAGGAGTTGTTTTCCCGGTACATAGCACAGAGTGAGACAAGGATGAACAGTATGGAAGTATTAATCCGAAACCTAAAAAATCAAATGGGTCAACTTGCTAATGCCATTAACAACCGACCTCAAGGCACTTTGCCTAGTCATACGGAGATCAATCCTAAGAGGGAAGGTAAGGAACACTGCAATGCTATTACATTACGAAGTGGAAAAGAGTTACCAGAAGTCGTTGGTGAAACTCCAAAACAATCACTTGAAGAGAATGGTAGGGCTAAAGATAAAGATAGTAGGAATGTGGAGCATGAGAAGAAAGAAGAGGATCCAAGTGCATGTTCTAAGGGAGGCAAGCAGAGTCCTATTGTGCCTCCCGTGTCATTTCCACAACGTTTGCAGAAACAGAAGTTAGATAAACAGTTCTCCAAATTTTTAGAAGTGTTTAAGAAGCTCCAAATTAATATCCCTTTCGCAGATGCATTAGAGAAAATGTCTAACTATGTGAAATTTTTGAAGAAAATTTTGTAAAAGAAGAGAAAACTAGGCGATTTAGAGATAGTGGCACTTACAGAGGAATGTAGTGCTATTCTTCAAAAGAAGATACCACCAAAGCTTAAAGATCTTGGTAGCTTTACTATTCCATGCACAATAGGCAGCCAGTTTTTTGGGAAAGCATTGTGTGACTTGGAAGCTAGTATCAACTTGATGCCACTCTCAATTTATCAACAATTGGGTTTGAATGAAGCGAAGCCGACAAATGTTACATTACAGCTTACGAATAGATCACTCACTTATCCAAGGGGCATAGTTGAGGTCGTTCTATTTAAAGTGGGTAAGTTCATTTTTCCAGCTGATTTCATAGTCTTGGATTGTGAGGAAGATAGAGAAATACCTATTATTCTTGGGCGACCATTCTTAGCAACGGGAAGAACAATTATTGATGTACAAAAAGGTGATCTAACTATGCGAGTCCAAGATCAAGAAGTTACATTCAATGTATTTTCAGCTATGAAATTTTCAAAGGAATCGGTAGAATATTTTCGGGTTAATTTGGTGGAAGATGCAGTGGATGTGGTATTCGTAGGAAGTTGTTTTTCATACCTCTTGAGAACGCCAAGCTATATAAAGAAGAGGTGTTCCCACATGGCGTAGTCGAAGTTGAGGAAGCCAATTCGAAAAGAACTTTCAAGGTGAACGGGCAGAGACTAAAGCAATATTGGGGGGACAACATTGATCATGAAAAGACCTCAATTACCCTTGTTGACCCGGGATAAAACAGGAAGTAGTCAGGCTGAAGACTATAAAACAAGCGCTAACTTGGAGGCAACCCAAATTTTAGTTTCTAAGTTTTATTTCATTTTATTTTAATTTAGTTTTTTTTTCTATAGAAATAATGTAGTTAGTTAAGTTAGTTAGTGCATTTTAATTGGTATGTCAATTTCTTGCAGGTCCCGAAGATTGAGCATAAAGTTAGAGCACACACAAAGCCCTACCAGGAGCCAAGAATAGCCCACCTATGTTTCCTTAATACACTCTCGACTCAACGGATGATGAAGACGCTGATGACGATGATGCCACCTAGCGAAGTCTCAAGGAAGTCCTCTGTCCTAATTTTTCCTACTTTATACATTGAGGACAATGCTTAGTTTAAGTTTGGGGGTGTTTTTTAATATTTGCATTTGCATTATTAGGTATGCATTTAGATAGCATGTTTTGCACTTAAATAACATGTTTTTTTAGTACAACTTGAGCAATAGGTTGATTGAATTTGATCATGGCCAATGATGAATGGAATTAATTGTCAGTTTAAGGGAAATTGATGAACATGTTGTGTCTGTAGTTTGACATACTATTTGGTTTTACATTGTTTGTGATCTTTTCATTCATGAGCACATATCCATCTGTTTGGTTAGTTATTATTTAGAGAATTTGTTTGGTTAAATGCTTATGAGAGATATAATTGAAACTTTAGAAAACTTATTTAAGCATCATTCAAAGTGAATGGAGGTAACCTTATTTAAGCATCATTCAAACCAAATGGAGGTATTCATAGAAGTTTGGGGGAAATATTGGTTATGATGGGTTAGTTTGAAAAACAAAAGTGTGTTTGAACATTATTTTGATTTGATCTTTCATGAGTTAGATGAAAAAAAAAAATAAGAAAACAAGAAACAAGAAAGGGGGCATGTGGTGAGTAGAGATGGAGCGTAAAACGCACTCACTCATAAACACATGTTGAGAACGAGATGGAGAGTAAAACGCACTCGTTTAGGAAAAAGCGAGATGGAGCGTAAAACACACTCACTCAATAGGAGGTGAGATGAAGTATAAAATGCACTCACCGAAAGAGAAAAAAGAGTGAGAGAAAAAAATTTGGTCCTTCTATTTATATATTTGTCTTAATGAGTGGAGGTTGATGTGAAACATAAGTTTATAGAGTTGATATTGAGTATCCTCTATGAAGCATTTGATTACGTAAATGTATTTGGGTGAGGACTAGCTTCATAGTCCAGATATGTCCATGTAGTTAAAGGGACATGACCGGACGTAAAATTAAGGAGTATGCTAAATTGATAGACTTTGCACTGTTTAGAAGTTTCCTGTGAATTAATTGTTTGTAGTAACTTTTGGGGCCATTATTCAGATTTGTATTGATCCATTGTTTGAGTAGTAGGTTTTTGGTAAATTTTTATTATTTTTGTTCTTAGTATTTTTCTTGAGGACAAGCAAAGATTCAAGTTTGGTGGTATTTGATGAGTGGGTTTTATACCTACAAATTGAGTGTTTTCGGCTTAATGAAATTGCAAGTTTTCAATTATTTTATGTTCATTTTTATTCTTTTTGTGTGTTTTGATGTTATTTTATAGGAATGACCATTTGGGAGGAAACAAGGTCAAAATTGGAGCCTAAGTGTTGGATTTTTGAAGAGGAAGCTAGAGGGCAATTTAATGGAGTAATTATAGCGTACCATTTTGTAGCAGTACAATGGTTTTCTGCCTTTTTGACCATGATCCACTTCGAATTGGAAAAGGTGCCAAACATAAAAGTTGTAGATCAGGATGTCTTCTATAATGTGTCAAAATTTCAGCTCAATCAAACAGTCGTATCCAAAGTTATGATGATTCTATGAAGACTGGTCTGGAGCAGGCAGAATACAAGGAGGCGCGCCCCAGCGCTCAAACACTGTCCAAATCAGTGCCCATGCACCAGTTTGAGCGCCCCTGCACGTGTGTTAATTCGTGAAGCGAGTTTTGACTTGTTTTGGGCCCAAAATTTAACCCTAAGGCTATATATATACTAGGGTTTGTGTGGGGATGAAAGATTCTGACTTTTGGGGGTTGAAAACATTGGGAAACAACCAAGGAATTGGATGAAATTGAAGACACAAATCGAAGAAATCAACACGAAGAAGATTGGACTTGAAAGCGAGAGACGGATGGGAGACTACAACTAAGTTTTCATTCTTTTCTCTTACTTTTTCTTCTTGATTTTCTAGGATGTTGTTTAATCTGAGAATGATGTTTTTCAATTACGTTATGAACTAAATTTTCATTAAGATTGCAATGGAACCTATGTCTAGTTAAATTAGTCTACTCTCGTTTCTAGTTCTTATTGATCTTATATGAGTTATTTGTCATATTTTGTATTTAATATATGATTGTGTGGCCAACAATTAATGTGATAACCTAGATGAAATTGGGAGATGAATTCTAGGTTTAGATCTGAATATGATGACATGCATCTAGTTTATTCTTCTTAGGATTGAATAGCTGGGTTTGTGTATAGGATAGGAATATACCTATACGTTGTGTGTAACTTTTATGAGAGTTTGAACTTAATGAATCTATTCCAACTTATTTTGCATAGGAATATAGTAATTTAATTGGGATAGATAATTTTATCTAACTATTGGAAGAGGTTTGATAAATAACTTTGAGTTCTCAGTTAACAACTTATTTTGATCAATTAACTGGAAAGAGAGTTAGAGGGATTTATATGAAGCATTAGGGAAAGTTGTAATCTTAACTTCTTTTCTCTAGTAAATTCAACCCTTGATTGTTAAGTTTAGATTTAGTTTTAATTAGTAATTCCATAGCTTAATTTCAATTGTTTTAATAAAATTGAATTGATATAAAGTTAGTACTTGAAATTTATTACTAATAATTCTCCGTGGGAACGGTACTCTACCTATCACTTTATTACTTGTTGATGGTGTATACTTGCACATAAATTGTCAATACAAAATTTGGACAACAGTGTACCACCTCACCTGGCAAACAAGGAAAATTTTAAAGGTCAAAGACCAAGGCATCCTATAAAAAGAACTAGAATAGCTTAGGAAAAGGTGTGTTAAACCTAAGTAAATTTGATTTTTTATGAAAAAGGACAAAATAGTAATTAGCCACCATAGTACAGGTTGAAAATTCAAATTTTTCTACAACTCGGATGACGAAATGTACCTCACTATTGGATTTGTCTCGTGAAATCTAGTTAACTAGTCAGTGTTTGTTGAATTATGAGACAGTCATATTTTTCATGTTTTATAAGACAATCGGGTGTCGCATGACATAAATAAATGAGACTGGGACTTAAATTGCAAAAATTGGAAAATAATTTAAATTTAGTTCACATAAAAATATTTTGACCTTGAATCGAGACAAAATTTAATTGATTCGAAACAAAACTGGACCCGAGAAAGGAGAACATGTAGCACAATGAGGACCAAGCACCTAAAGGGTATATATAGGGGAGAAAATCAGATTTTCTACCCATACCCATCAGATTTTCAAAAAAATAGAAAGAAGAGAGGGAAGGCTAAGGTTTCATCAACTTCTCTCTATGATCAAAGGCATTCCTTTGGTCAAATCACCTCGGCCCAAGAACAAAAATTATTCTACTTGATGTGGGCTACAAGACCATGCCAAAAAAGCATAGATTTTGATGAAGTTTGAAGGATGGTTCTTTTGGAAATCAAGGGCTAGAGCTTGATTCAGGTTTGGGAAGTTTTCGACTATTATTTTATGCTTCAAGAGGTAAGGTTCCTTTCCTAATTAGGTTTATTTTCACCCAAGGATTGATATATGGAATGTGTAGGGTGTTAGAGATGTAATCTCATTTATAGGACATACCTATGGTATTTGAAATGTGGAAAATGGGTATTAAGAATGGTTAAAATCAATTCTAGCATGAGTTGGGTATGTAGAAATTACTTGTTTGTGATTTCTTGGAATTATATTGATTAGGCTTGCAATATGTTTATATTTATGCACCTTGATATATTGACATTGAAGTTGTTGATGATTATCTAAGTTGTTCACGTTGCCCTCATGAAATCATGATATTGCAATTGAAAACTACGTTGCATAATGATGTTAGATGCAATTGTACATTACATTTGCATATGCACGTGAAGCATCACATTCGTGGGCATTGACATGAGTGTGGAGGTGCGTGTGCATATTTTCTAATCAAACACCATTCTTTGTGGTTGAGGAGTGGACTAGGGAAGGTTGCACCTAGGTTCGGTTGAGTTTCAAGGATGCACAAAAAACTTGTGTCGGGTATAGCAAGAAGGCCTAGATTCTTCTTTGGGTGTGAGACCCGGTTATTGGGTTATACACTATCATCGGTGTAAGCCCAAAAGAAGTGCATCAGTGTGAGAAACCAACGGTAAGACACCAGAATCTGTGTACCCAAGAAAGACACATAGTTTTATTTTTAAAATGGTTGTTGGATGTGTAACATCAATGGGGTAGGTTGCGAATGCCCAGTTTCATAGGCGTGGCATTGCATGTGTTGAGGCAGCTAGTGAAGGCTCAAGTTGAGTTGCATGTGTGAGTCCCATCTCACGACATGACATGGCACAAAGGACTCCATCATTGAGTTGCATATTCTTGAATGGAGTATTTGTTGCTTGTGACATTATATGTGAACATTTCATATGCATCTATGTTGGGGAGTAGCCTTTTTAAGAGATACACTATTGAGCGTGACTCACCCTTTATAGGGACAATATTTTAAGTGCGGGACATGCACCAATAGACGGCTCTCATTCAGGCTTTCAGTGATAAAAAAAAACCGAATGCGGCCTTCAAATCATGTTTTTGAAAAACTTTATGTAAATTCATTTTTTGGACATGTAATAGTATGAAATGGATTGTGATCAAACTCGTATGAGCTGTGTTTAATGTAAAACTTCATGTTATATAAGTTTGGGTTGATGATATACAATGTTGGAATGAATTAGAATTGAAAAAATAATGGAATCAGGAAAAAAACTGGGCACACCTACCGGTAGAACATTGGGTGCTTCTACCAGCAGAAGTGTTCCAGTACGTAGTTCTACCTATAGAATGTCAATTAATTGCTGGTAGAACTTTTCTAGTAGGTTCTCCTAATAGTAGAAGAATTCCATAAGGTTTTTATACCAGTAGAACATGGACTTCTTCTACCTGTAGGTTTACCCCAGTTTTCTAAAAATCTCAGTCCAGTGAGCATTTCTACTGGTAGAACTTAGAGACCTTTTATCGATATGTTTTCTTCAAGTTTCAAAACTTTGAAATGTTTTTGCTAAGCCTCTAGGTGTCGACTCCTTTTAGCTCAAAGGAGGTATATGGTGTAATGATAAGTGTAAATTGATGTAAATTAGACCTTGCATGGGTCAAATAGTTAAATGTACACAGGTTGTGCATTTGGGAATGCCCGGTCCACGGGAGACTCTACCCAAATATTGTGTGGTTTATGATAGCAGTGAAGGTGTGACACTCCAAAAAAAATCGGGGGTCCTTAATTTAACAAAATTTGGGTAAAGTCTCTTTTTTACGGGAAGCTCTACCCAAAACAATACATGTGCATCAAACAATCACATGACCCATTCAAGATTCAATATACAATATTGACCACACCGAGTCTATTTAAAAGTAAACATTGACCACACCAGGTCTATTTAAAAGTAAACATATAATAGCATGCAAGATTTTATTAAAATAATCCAAAAACTAACTTAGTGAATGTTTTGCAAAAACATAGTTTTTCACAATAAAACTCTATATATACAAGTTTCATTGCAAGTAATTCCATATAATTACATGTGCAAAAACAAAATTTTTACAAAACTTCAAAATAAAAGCCAAATTCCGGCTTTCTTCATCCATGGGACTTGGATTGGGAGCCTTCCACCGGTGTGTATCTCACACCTGAAATATTTTCCATATAGGGTGAGCTAATGCCCAATAGAATTATTCCTACAGAAGCTACTCCCCACCTAAGTGCATATGCAATGTTTACATTTAACATTCATACCAAAAAATATTCCAAACAAAGTATAAAATTTTATGTTGGAATTTCACCATGTCATGCTATGGAATGAAATGAGACTCACTCACGCACATCCACCCAAGCCCTCACCCACTCCCATCACACAATGCAATGCACATGTAAAAACCTTTATCATTGATGGAATACATTCAATGATCAGTTTTGAAATACACACTATGTGTTTATAAAAACCAACTCATTTTTGGATGTTTCCCTTCGAGTGAATACTTTATATTACAAAATCATGTGTCTTTGATGGGTATCGGATTACAGAATTACACCGACTGGCTCCCTACGCCATTACACTTTTCCAAAATTTCACCTCAGGAAAGTGTATGAACCAAGTAGCTGGAATTTTCACCCGAGGGAGTGTCTAGCCCTTCTTGCTATACCCGACACAAGTTTTTCTTATGCAATCATGTGACTCACTTGGATCTTCAATCCCACATTTTCGAGTCCACATATCAATCACCATGAGTGGTGTTTGATTAAACCATGCATACACACCCATACTCATGCCTAAGCCCATGAATGTGATTCCAACCTCATGCCCAAAATGCAAGGATACCAAATGAGCAATTTCAATAGCCATGACATATCCTTGTGTAATGAATGTCATATGGATAATTTCTATCACATTTCAACAGTTACATTTCCAATTTAAATCACCTCATAAGCATATGATTTCAACACACCATAACATCCAAGCAAGTTATTTCAATTTCACCAAAATGACACTTCAATCATTCAAGACATTTATCAAATCCCCATACAAGGCATAATTTATGTAGAAACATTACATGCCCACATAAATAGGCCACATAACAGCCCCAAAACAGGCCACATAGCAGCCCCAAAATAGGCCACATAATAGCCCCAAAATAGTCCATAAAACAGCCCCAAAACAGTCCACAAAACAACCTATAAAACAGTCCCAAAAAAGCCCACAAAACAACCCACATAACAGCCCCTTATGAACATTATAGGCTAGAAATGAACCTGAGTAGGAAGGAACCCTACCTCTTGAAGCGTAAATCGAAGACTAGAACTTCAAGAACACCAACCAAAACCTCCAAAATTTGATTTCTCCAAAATCTGCCCTTTGGATCTTCGGTGAAATCCTTCATTCTTGGTGTGGTTGCATAACCCTCGTCGATGTGATCGATTTTAACTCTTGGCTCGACGAATTTCAACCGACATAACTCCGAGAAACGACGAGAGAAAATTTGTTTTCTCTCTTTTCCCTCCCTCTTTCTCCCACATGTTTAAAGGCTGAATTGCAGAGATATTTCTGCTGAAATATCTGATTTTTAACCCTATTTATAATTTTAAAGACTTCGCTCACATCGTGCCACACGCCCCCCACTTGTTCGGGTCTGTTTTTTGTCTCGAAACGATTCATTACATCCCAGTTTAACTTCAAATTAATTTTATTTGAACTTTAATCCAATTCTAAGAAAATTTTATAAAACTCATTTTTGGGGATGTTCGTGAGGTCATTCGTCACTCAATTGTCTCGTAAAATGTGTAAAATATGACTGGATAACTCGATTTTGTGATACGAATCCAACGGTGAGGTCTATTGCACCATCCGAACTCTAAAAAAATATGAATTTTAAACCCGCATTATAGTGACAAATTATCATTTTACCCTTTTTCATAAAAAGTTCAAATTTTTCTGGGTTTTACATTCTTCCCCCCTTAAAAGAATTTTGTCCCCGAATTTCACACACACATGCACATTAACCACATGCATATGTGACAAGTATGTTATACTTAAAACTATAATAATGTACCTCCACCTCTATCCTCGAATAAGAATGGATAATTGGTACAGATAGTGTCCCCGTGCTCCTATGTCATCCCCTCTACTTCTCAGTGCTGCCATAGCACCTTTACTAGCCTCACGGTCTTGCCTCGTAAAACCTGATCTTGGCTATCCATGATGCGCACTGGTCCCTCCTCGAAGGTCCCATCATCATCAACAGTCAACTCACCCCAATCCACCACATGTGTTAGATCAGCGGTATACTTTCGGAGTATAAAGACATGGAATACAGCATGAACACCCGATAGGCTTGGTGGTAACGCCAAGCGGTAAGCCACTGCACCCACCCTCTCGAGTACCTCGAAGGGCCTGATATACCCCAATGACAGCTTTCCCCGCTTACCAAACCTGACCACTCCTCTTTTAGGCATCACCTTTAGGAAGACATAATCTCCCACCTCTAACTCTAGAGGTCGCCACCATTTGTCGGCGTAGCTCTTCTGTCGGCTCTGAGCCATGAGAAGATGCTATCATATCAAGTCCACCTTCTCTGAGGTGTCTTTAACCAATTTCGGACCCGTAGAGGGTCTCTCTCCTACCTCCGTCCAACAAATCAAAGAACGAAAAGGCCTCCCATATAGTGCCTCATAGGGTGCCATCTGTATGCTCTCTTGGTAACTGTTGTTGTAGACGAACTCCACTAAAGGTAGATCATCTTCCCAACAACCCTTGAGATCTAGGACGCATGCCTGTAGCATGTCCTCTAATGTCTGGATGGTACTCTCAGACTGACTGTCCATCTGGGGATAAAAAGTAGCGCTCATCATCAACTGTGTTCCCATAGCTCGCTAGAAGCTCTCCCTAAAATGAGTTGTAAACCTAGGATCTCGATCCAATACTATAGACATGGACACCCCATGTAATCGGACAATCTCCCGTATATATAACCTACAGAATTCCTCCAGCGTGAAGGTCATTCGAACAACCAAAAAGTGTGTCGACTTCATAAGCCGGTCCACTATCACCCACACCGTGTCATGTCCCAGCGATGTCCATGGTAAGTCAGTCACAAAATTCATCGTGACATGCTCCCACTTCCACTCAACTACCTCCAAGGGCTAGAGTAATCCTGCTAGCCTCTGATGCTCAACCTTAACCTACTAACACGTGAGACATTGTCTAACAAAATCCCCAACATCTTTCTTCATTTTGCTCCAATAATACTGGGAACAATGATCGTGGTACATCTTCATACCACCTGGATGCACAGCAAAATGGGAGCAGTGGAACTCCCTAAGGATCTCCTCTCTCAACTCTACAAACTGGGGAACCACAATCTTTCCCCAAGACCGAAGATTACCATCCAAATGAATGGCCCAGCCCTCCACACCTGTACTCAATCGTACCTGATCCTTGATGGACAAAATCTCGGTATAATCCCCCTAGGACTCAATCACTCTGCTCAATAGGGAAGGCGTAGCCACCAAGCTCCCTAAAACACCCTGAGTCTGACCCATGTAACACTCCCGAGTAGTCACACTAGCCAAGACTCCGCATGATTTTTGGCTGAGTGCATCAGCCACTACATTTACCTTACCGGGATGGTAATGCAAAACAAAGTCATAGTCCTCCAGATACTCCATCCACCTGCGTTGCCTCATGTTGAGGTCCTATTGTGTAAAAATGTACTTCAGGCTTTTGTGGTCCAAAAACACCTCAAACTGCTCACCGTATAGATATTGGCACCAAGCCTTTAAGGCAAGGACAATGGCCTCCAACTCCATGTCGTGCGTGGGGTAATTCTGCTCGTGGTTCTTTAACTACCGAGAACCATAAGCCACCACCCTTTCGGACTGCATTAAAACACATCCAAGTCCGTCCTTAGAGCCATCACAGTATACTATACACCTCTGTCCCCTTTTCGGGACTATCAAAATAATAGCAGAAGTAAGTCTCCGCTTCAACTCCTGGAATGCCTTCTCACACACATCATTCGACTCAAACTTGACCTCTTTCCAGGTCAACTTGGTCATAGGTGCAACTAGTCAGGAGAAGTCCTCAATGAACCTTCGATAATACCCCGCCAATCCCAAGAAACTGCATATCTCAAAAATTGAATTTGGCCTCTCCCAATTCATGAATGCCTCAACCTTCTCCGGGTCCATGAATACATCGAGGCCGACACCACGTGCCCTAAGAATTTTACTTTCGTAAGTCAAAATTCACACTTGCTAAACTTGGCGAACAATTGATGATCTCTCAAGGTCTAAAGAACAACCCTCAAGTGACCCTCATGTTCCTCCTCATACTTGAAGTAGATCAAGATGTCGTCAACAAAAATCACGATGAACTGATCAAGGTAGGGTTGAAACACCCTATGCATGAGATCCATGAATGCCACTAGGGCATTCGTCAATTCGAAAGGCATGACTATAAACTCGAAATGCCCATACTGCGTCCTAAATGCCATCTTAGGGATATCCTCCTCCCTCACCCTCAACTGATGGTAATCGGTGTAGAGATCTATCTTGGAGTAGACCCGTGCCCCTCTCAGCTAATCAAACAAGTCATCAATTCTCGGCAAAGGGTATCTATTCTTGATAGTAACCCAATTCAACTGTCAATAATTTATACACAATTGAAGGATCTTGTCCTTCTTCTTGGCAAACAATACCGAAGCGCCTCAAGGTGAAGTGCTCGGTCTAATAAGCCCCTGTCCAACAATTCTTGCAATTGGACCTTGAGTTCTTGCAACTCAGCTGGCGCCATCCTATGCGGAGTCATACAAATAGACGATGTACCAGGACGCAACTCAATGGTAAAATCTACATCCCTATGTAGAGGTAATCCCGATAATTCATTCAAAAAAATATCCTCATACTCACACACCACCCAAGGTTGACCCAACTTCCATCTCGCCTTGTCCTCTAGGGTAAGGCTTACTAGCCAACCTATCAACTGCCCGTGCCGCTAAGAATCATACACGGCTTGGGGTAAAGCATCATGTTTTTTCCCCTGGAACTTGAAACAAATCCCCTTTGGGGTGTAAGCAATGACCCTCTTCTGATCACAATCAATGAAGACTCGGTGTGCCGCCAACCAATCCATCTTGAGGATAACATCAAATTCTGACATATTTATGACCCTAAGATCTACGGTGAGTAGAATCCCTGAGATCTCTAGCTCACAACACCGACATATCTGTAAATCCCACACTTTTATCTTTATCTATGTATATAGGTATATATAGCAAGTAATTATTTCTTTTGAAATAAATATGGTAAAATTCAAGTAAATAGTAGTTAAAAACTTAGTTTTGACTTGCAAATCTATGGAATCGTTGTAATAGAACTTGTAGCAACTAGGTTTGATGTATAAAATGATGTTGTATAAGTTTGGGTTAGAATTAGAAGGGTTTGGAAATGAAGAAGGAAGGATTTGTAGAAAAATAGGCAAAACCTTCCAGAAAGTTAAGGTAAAATGCTTATCCAGTTGGCAAAATCTTCCAGAAGGTTAATGAAAATGACTGACCAGTAGATAAACCTTTCAGAAGATTGATGAAGAACCTTTCGGAAGGATAATGGAAATGTTTGTCCAGTAGACAAACCTTCTGGAAGGTCGATGAGAAACCTTTCGGAAGGTTAATGAAAATGTTTGTACAGTATACAAACCTTCCGAAAGGTCGATGAGAAACCTTCCAGAAGGTGTTCAAAAAATCTAAAATTTTAAGTCGTGAACAGTCGACTTTCCTTCCACTATAAATACCTAAGGACGTCCCATTTAGCCCCATTTCAACATCTATAACCCTAGAAAACCTTTAGAGAGGAAGAAAGGAAGAGAAAAACACAAGATCAAAGGGGATTTCCATTTCAAGAAGATCAAAACCCTAGTTTTTCAAGAACACCAAGGTAGGGGTTTCTTCCTATTCTCTTACAATGAGCCTAAGGCTTATCTATATGTATTCTTTTAACTTTAAATCTTGTATATATGATATGAAATATGTATTTCTTGGTATCCTTGCAAAGACCACCATGTTTTAAGCAAAGTAATGGTTGGATAACCATTAAATCTCTTTTCTTGGCAGAAAACCCTAATTTTCAAGATAAATGGATTTTTCTCTTCATTCTTCCTTTGTTCTTGATTTCGAAACCCTAGTGTTTTGTGTTGAGTAATAAAATGGTATTTTTGATGACCTCTTGCTTAATTTCTTAAATTGTTCTATTGGAAAAATGTCGATGAAATTGGGGATTTATAATTTACTTATGCTTTGAGAATTTGGTTGAAATTGTATCTCTTGTATGGTTGTTGTGATGGACTTGAATTGCATTCGAGCACTACCGTAGAATGTTAAAGGTTAGTCTATTCCAGTGGGGGTGAGATGGTTTTCTAACACTTGTAGTGGATTGTTGTTTGTGAGAGCAACCACTATTGTTCACGTAAGTTCGAGGCTGAGGGATGATATACCTTTTCTGGGAAGAATTCGTCAATGCCGTGGGAGATGGTATACACACCTCCTAAAGTGGTTTGTGTGGTTATGATTGGGTGAATGAGGTAAAGTCGTTGTGTAGATTCATAGGAAGCAACCAACATACATGAGAATATGGGATGACACTATTGAACGATTATTGTTATTGTGTGGAATTGGTTTCTACAAGAGCTTGTGGAGGTATGAGACTCTACAAGAACTTGTGGGAAATGGTTTATTGTTGGAAATGGTTTATTGTTGGAAAATTCATTTTTACTGTTAATTTAAATTATTGTTATTGCGTAAACTTGAGATCCGTTGAAATGTCCCAGTTTTATTTCAAAAATTGATATATAATATTTGCAAAATGAGGCCGACTTGCTTGATACGTTTTCTAAACCTTGTTCAAGTTTGGGAGGAATGGTGCTACAGAGCTTAGTGCTCACCCCCTACAAACAATATATTTTTTAGATTACGTGTTAGATGAGGAACTCGGAGTCAATGAGCAGGTGCATTGGGAAGCTCCGCTAGACAGGCACGTGGATCCCGAGGTGGATGCTTAGGGTTATACTCTCCTAGGTGCTAGACTAAAAAATTTCTTTTGAGATTATGTAAAGACTAATCTTTTGTTATATTCCACTGCAAGTTTAATTGTGATTCTTTTGGATACAATAGCCATGTTTTGGCATATAAGAGAAAGTCCCATCACTTAGAGAACCAAGAAAATGCTTGGAAACACTTTATTATAGAGGAACTCAATAATAGATTGAAGCTGTCGGAGTAGAAATTTGCAAGAGAGTTAGCATGAAGAGCAACTAGGGAATACATTGGAGGGATGGATGTATCACTTTTCACAATGTGGATTAAAAAAGAGAGAATCCTGAGTAAATTAATTGTCTTGAATTTCAGAGTATACGACGGAAAAATGAACCTAATCGCCTAAATTCGACATTTTAGACAATTGATGATGGCCCATAGGAAGAATGAGGCTCTACTATGCACCATATTCCCTCGTAGCATGGGCGAGTAAGAAATGAAATGGTTTGACAACTTGTCTAAGGACTCTGTTGATAGCAAGGGATAGCTGGCCGAACAGTTCACTGCATAGTTCATTACTAACAATCGACAAGCTAAAGATGCCGGGGCACCACTCTCACTGCAAAAGAAAAATGGAGAAACACTATGGGAGTATGCTCACCGATATTGGGAAACAATGAATGAGATTGAAAGCTGCAAACCCAAGATTGCAGTAGAGTTCTTCAAGATCGGCTTGCCAAAGTAGATCCGACATAGAGAAACCCGAGTTTGAGATGCTCCTACCATCGTGATATGGGGCACATGACTGAGGATTTGTGTTCCCTCAAATAGCACCTTGAAGAGCTTGTCCAAGCTGAACACCTCTCCCATTTTATAGAAGGAGAGAAGGGAAAACTTGATGGAAGTAGCAAGATGAATGCACCCCAGGAGCAACCAAGTCCAATAGAGGTGATAAATGTGATACACCTGGCGACCAACTTTTACATGGCCACAAATAATGGAGCAAGGACATATATACTGTAAGACTCGAACATGTATGACGATCATACAAACATTTATTACAAGCATGTTCATACATGATATGAGTGTGCAAGGTTGGTAACCAGTAGTTAATTATAAATAGTGATATGAGAACTGAACTCGAACGATGGATATTTTAATATTTAGGGAGAACTTATGCTTAAGTTATGCGAAATAGTTGGATTAAATGATCACAGGGGAATTTTTTTATTAAATGTTAAAAATTAAATGGGTATGCTTGCATGTGACATAATTTAATTATTTGATGCATGCTAGTGCATATAGGATTAAGTGGGTAGCAAGCATGAGATATAAGCTTATTGTTTATATATATGTGTGTTAATATATACAAGAAGTGGATTAAAGGTTAGCAATAGCAATTAGTGGGTTATTATCAATTTGGATACACACAAATATATATATATATATATATATTGCTATGTATATATAGGTGGATATATATATGGGTGTGTGTGTGTGTATATATAGGTATATAGTCCACTAAGGGAGATATATAGTATATATATATATATATACATGCGTAATAATGGACTCTTTACTATACAAAGTGTATGGATGGGATAAAGAGGGAGGAGGGGGTGGCAGCTAGAGGGAGTGGAAGTCGATACTCCACTATGAACTTGTAGAAAAATATAACAGTGTGAAGGAAAAATTAATATGGAAGGCAAGAGAAAATAAAGAGGCTCTCACTACACATTAAGTTTTGGCTAGGAGAGAAAGCAAAGAAGGAAGCTCTCCACACTTGGGAAATTTTCGGCTAAGGCTAGGAGGAAAGGGTGGAGCTTGAAGGTGAAGCTTGGTGGTGGGTTTAATGGTGGAAGACTAGTGGTGGTGCTCTGTGGTGTAGGAAGTGGGTACAACAGGTAAATCATATAATCTACTTTACTCCTAAATGTATTGATACAATTGTAGTGTGTGTATTTTGGGTATTTCCATGTGATTTAAGTGTGAAGTTTGGTACAAATTTTGAGTAATGTATGTAGGATAATTGTGATGTTGTTGTGAGTATGTAGTACCATCAGTGTAGTATGAAGGATTACCAAAATGCTTATGTGGGTGTGTAAGCAAAATTAGTGTTGTTGCATGAAAAATAAAAAGAATGGAATTGTTGTGTGCGGGGTGAGTTTCAACCAAGAGAGAGAGTAGATTGGTGGGTAGCTTAGGAATCTTGTGAATTATTCCTTGAATATCTCATAAATCCATGGGTGTAAATTAGTTGCAAGTAAGCAAGTAATTTTGTGACTTTCTAGGAAATAGAGTAAATTCAAGTACACTTTTGATAAGTTTACAATTTTTAATGAAAATGGTTTAATTTAGAGTAATTGGTTTGAATATATAGTTTTAACCGATTCAAAAAGAATAGCTCAATTGATTCAAGTAGATTATTTTATTCAATGCGGATGGATTATTTAATTCAACTCAAGTTGATTATTAAATTTTGTTCGATTAAACTATCTCAAATCTAAGCAATATTACATATTAATGCTTGAGTGGGATTATGAATATTGGATATGTTAGGTCCGGAGCCGAACACTAACTTGATCTGAAATGTGTACACCCAAGTGCAAGCTGTAATAATAATTTGGTTAAGTCCGGAGTTGAATCCACAAGGAACTATTGTTGGTGTTTTGAAGTAAGTAGTGATAGAGACCAAGTAATTGGAACCCTTGAGATTTCTTGGATAGAATATAAGATTCTTTCCAAGGGGCTTTATAGACAAAATATAATAAGTTATCAAATGTAATAGTCACCATTTAGCTCGAGGATTTGAACATCTAGTTAATCATCCGGTTTATTATACTTGTGCTTGGTAACTCAATTAATCCCTGTACAACATGAAGTTAATTGGAAGATAAAGATGGATTATTAAAATTAAGAGCATGGTTCCGATGTCTTTGTAGAGGTTTACAAGAATTGTCTATACCGAGACTCAACCCGTTTACAAGCAAGCAAATGTCTCTACAAGGCATCCAACCATTGCGTTTGTATTCCATTCTTTAAATGAAGCACAAAAATGGTGAAGATTGAAATGTAGTCATGAAGATCTAGTCGGGGTACTTGCCTAAAACCAATGGGTCTTTCTATGTCAAGAATCATCTATGTCATAGAAAGTACCCATGGTTGTTCAAAGTACCTTAGCTTTGCTAGATGCATTCAATCATTCAATAAGCAAGTGAAATATAAAGCATTAAGCATAAACGAAATGCGCAAATATAACTTTACTGATGATTTATTCATGTCCATCACCTCTTACTAAAGAGAATGAGAAACTACTCACTCTTCATGGCTTTGGTAAAGCTAGAAAAGTGAGTGACTTTTATCCCTCCAAGTAGAGGAGTTACAAGGTAAAACATACTACACAAGGAGCCAATCTTCAACAAAGAATGAGTGAATCACGTTCCACCCTTCACGGCTTTGGTAAAGCTCAAGAAAAGTGGAAGATTTTCACTCCTCTAAGGGAAGAAGGAAGCTTAAACAATGAAAGCAAATGAAACTAATAATGAAAGTAGAAGAAAGCTAGTCACTTTTGGAGGGTTTCCACCTCAACCAAAAGATGATCTATCTCCCTCTATGCAAGTAAATGTAAATCTAAATCTAAGACTAACTAGTGTATCTCTAAATCCTTCCCTTGAAGCTCCCACAATGGGAGTATTTGTAGGCAAGGAGGAGGGGGCAAGGAACTGTGAGAGAATAGTACAAGTTCTTCAAAGTTCAAGTGAATTCTCTAAGGACCGGATAGAAAATCAACCACTCTGCAGCCTGTCTGGGGACAACGTTCGAGCGTTAGTTAGTGTTCAAACGTGATCTCCTATCTTCTTGGATGGGCGTTCGAATGCTGGATAGGGTTTGAACTTCCTACTCAAGTGGCATTTGTTCTTCTATGAGAGAAACTTCCACACGCCACATGTAATTGCACACTCTTCTAGGGGGTCCTTAATTGATTCAAGCCAACGTTCAAATGTTAGTTGGCATTCGAACGTGGTACTCAAGTACCTCTTTATTTTTCTTCTAAATTGCAACACACCATGTATCATCATCTCAGCAATCTGGCCCTCCAATAATTCAAGAGGACTTTTGAACATGGATTGGAGATCGAATGTTCTTACCTTGTTTCAAACTTCTCCAATTTTCTTCTAAAACATGTGGTTGTTACATGAATGTTTGATATGCATTGACTTTAGGCCCTTGTACAATATTTCTCCTGACATGCCATCATTGAAACTCTATTGAAGCATAATTAGTCTTAAAAAGGCATAGTAAGATGCTAATTTTAACTACTAATCACATCCCCCCCCCCCAATGTACATATTGCTAGTCTCTAGTAATACTAAAAAAATTGAATGAAAATTATTTATAATGTTGTTTTTGTCGGTCATCCAGTTGAATTTAGAGTATGTAACAAGCCATTGAACCCCTAGGTTTCCCCCAGCGGATGAGTGTTCTCTCGTGAGGGTTTTTAGTGAACCTACCCACCAACTTTAGTCGAACAGATATGTATGTGAGATTGCTGATTAAAGTGAGTTAACACCATGGTCGTTGGGACACCCAACCCTCAAATTTGACTTATATCTCAAACACTTCTCTATCATAAGTACTTACTCTATGCAAAAATTAGCATTTGTCAATTTGGTATTTGGAATTCCCTGGGTAGTGGGAATGATCATTCTAGCAACAAAAATTGTTATATAACAAAAATTCCACTTTACCACCTTCCATGTATAGCTTTGATTTCACAAACCTCTCTTAGAATGCTCTCAACAAAACTTCCCTCCGATTATAGTGACTTTTTTCTCAAAGGGCATGTAATCAGAAGAAGGCTAATTGAAAAATCACATGCACAATTAGTACGGGAGTGAAATCTAAGGAACAAACAAATCATGTTTGGCATAATCTCATGGAAGAATATTGATGCAAATAAAGAAATATTATTTTACATACCCTAACTTTTGGTCAACGACCTACACATGCATCAGACTTAAAATCAATCAGGGCTTTCTATAGGTTGTAATGCGACCAGAGGTTAGTGGCTAACGAGATGACGTCAATGGTATTAAAAAGCTGTCCTTTCTTTATGTAGTGTAGCACACCTCTTTCTAGCTTTTCGAAATTTTGCCTATATGGTATTTCTTTATTTCATTTTTCACTTTCTTGTTGATAAGGACATAATATTGCATATTTAACGGCCTTATTTCATGCTTTTTAACTTAACCTCGCATTTAATTACCTAGAGTTAGTCAAAGTTATGAATAAAGTAGAAATTTTGATGTTGCAAGTAATTATAGTGTAAATGATGGATTTTAGAACCGTGCAACTAACTATGGGTGAGTGGTGAAGAGATGGACACATTACATGAGGATTGAGAGGCTTGGAAGGTGAAGAAATAAAGAAAAAATGCATTTGGAAGAAAACCTTTTGGAAGGTTTTTGACTTCGACCTTCCGGAAGGTTTTGCCCACTGGAATTGAAAGGTTTTGACACAATGCCTCTATTTTCGCCATTTTTTTACCATGATCTACTTTGAATCTGAAAAGTGAAAAACATAAAAATTATAGATCTGGATGTCCTCTGTATTTTGTCAAAATTTCAACTCAATCTTACGATTAGATCAAAAGTTAAGACAATTCTACGAAAACTAGTCCAGACCTTCCGGAAGGTTTAGCCTACAAGAATAAACCTTCAAGAAGGTTTTGCCTATAATGCCTAGAAAAAGCCTGCAACTCATGCTCCACTTACTTGGGGGTCCCACCTATGATTCTCCCACTTGCCCCCTGACATATTCTACATATATACATGCCTCCTACACCCTAGTTGCTGACTTTAGAGGATGGAGTATGGGAAATAAAGGGAGAGAGGAGGGGAGCCTGGAGAGTTGCTAGGTAGGCTGCTCCTAGCTTGTCCAAGTCATCATCTCACCTCCCATTGATAGGAGGCCTGCTCTCACAGGCTAGGGGAGCCCCATTAATGAAATTTGAAGTCTCTCTACACTTTATATTCAACATTCCACAAGCTTTGAAAGAGTGGCTACCTAAGCTTAGAAAGTTCCAAGGAAGAAGATGAATTGTTAGATAGAAAAGCTTAGATTTTGGAATTTCTTCCACTCATTTCACTTCTAATCTTTAGTAAGACTTTTGTTAGCTTCATTTAATAGCTTTATGGTCATTTATTTCAAGTTCTTTGCATGTTTAGAATACACCATTTACATTCTACCATTGTTGTATGGATTTTCCCTCTTTTCAAGCTTTTAAAATGGGTATTGAATATTTTTCTTCATAGTTCAAGTTTTCCTGCATTAGTTCAAGTTCCATGTTTCATTTCTTCATGATGTATCTTTATATTATTCATGTCTTTCTTTTATTCATGAGTAGCTAAACTTTAAGTTGGCTAATCCAAGAGAGAACGCCTCTTGGGAATGATATCTCAACTCTTTTTCATTTCTCCTCGTAATGTATGTTGATTCAGTTTGACTGAGTTGAGTGTGGATTTGGTTGTGAGTCCTTGATATCCCGTAGGCATTGTCATGGGGTATGCTTGGATCCTCACCTCCATTGTAGCCCCTAGCTTCCCACGAATCAATCGAATATCTAGACACCATTGAAAGAAGGTCTTGAGTTGATTTGGCATTCCCATTGGAATGACCCCGTCGGATTAGCCAACACTTGTTTCCCTTTCATTTTTAGCAAAAACACAAACACCAAACTCAAACTCAAAGATTTTTACACTTTACCCTTTTTCACCAAAATCATCTTCACACAATTCCCTTCCTTCCCTGAGTAGACAAACTTGGAATACTCATTCCAAGTAAAACACATCATTACAAGATTCTCTCTATGCTTGGGGAGTAATTTTGCGCACATACACACGCACATTTTGTTTATTCCACCATTATTCTATTTTTCCATTTCTTGCATCATTCCGAGGGAGAGTGACACTCCCCCTATCCCTATAAGCCATACACACAATGAGTGATGATGTTCGGAGATTAGGGAATACAACAAAAACCAACAAACATTTTTGACGCCGTTGCAGGGGAAGGTTAAAGGTCGAGTTCAAAGGTGATTTTTGATGGCATAGGTAAGTCTCATGATTTTCATCACGGGCCAAGGTATGTTGTCTTATTTGTAAATAGTTGGCTTTAGTTTGTGTTTTGTGTTATGTTTCCTGATTTTTATGATAATGTGTTAAATGCCCCTTATTTTGAAAACGTGTGCGAGATATGTGATGAGTATGAATACATCAGTAGTGAGTGCCCAATAAATTATACGTTTCAAGACTTTGCATGTGAAGGTTCAAAATCAATTTTGGCATCTGATAACTTTTACCCCGACCACTATGTTACACCAAGTTATTTGAGTTATGGTTGGGGGAATGAACCTTATAAGTTTTCATCCGATCTCACACCACCTAATGAATATTTCTACTATCCAACATATGACGACTCAACCGAACAAGAATAGGAAAATACGTTTTATGAGTTTATGCAATGCCAAATGGAAGTCAATGCCCGCCAGATGGAATTCAATGCCTAAGAAACCCATGACCTTAATGCATTGACTAATGCTATAATTACTATGCGTGAAGAACAACATCTTGAGCATAGTCAATGTATTAAGGATGATCATCTCAATAGAATGCATAGTGATGTTGAATCTCCCACCACTCTAGATTGTGAAACATTTAATGAAGATATTATCTCACATGAGGCTAATGAGCCCAAGGTCATTTTGCCATCTAAGAGTGGTGTTGAGATTCACATTTCTCAACTTGGGGAGGACATTGAAAAGGAGTTAAGTGTAGAAAATTTTGAAGAGAAATTGTATACTCCATTGTTGGAATTGCATAAACTTGCCTACACCTCTATTTGGTTGAGATTTTTGAATCATTATCCTTTGTATTGTTGGATAGATTGGTTAGGAAGGGCATTTACACAACAAAAAAAAATTAAAATAAAAAAAAATCAATGGGCACAAGCTCATATTCGAATTGAAGCCGAATTAACATGAGCCCCTTTTTGTTTTGTTTTCATGTACGTAGTAGTTAGACTTATTTTATTGTTATATTTTCCTTTTCATATTGTTGTAGTATAGATTTTAGCAAAAATTTGTTTACCTCTTCGTAATTTGGAATCAACGCATTTTGAAAATCATCGTAACAAATCTTATTGATTATCATGCGTGAGTTTAAGTTTGGGGGTGTAAACAAGTTTTTTTGTTTCAGAGATGACTTTGGGCATGCTCAATCAATTGTGATTCATATGTGTGGTTCAAGTCTTTGGTAGATTAGATTTCATAGATAGGGTGTTAAAATGTTTTTGAGTTGAGAAAAGATGGATTGGATGTAAGTTTTGAAGCAAAGGAGTGGTTTTGTAGCAAAGACAAAACCTTCTGGAAGGTTTAGTCAAAAACCTTCTAGAAGGTTCTGTCTAGTGAGCAAAACCTTTTGGAAAGTTTTTATCGACCTTCTGGAAGGTTTTTCTTACTAGATAGTGTTGCCCCAACAATAAGCAAAACCTTTCGAATGGTTTTGATTGACCTTTCGAAAGGTTTTGCCCAGAATGCTAGAAATGAGGTTTTTAAAATTCAAAATTTTTGAAAAACCCTTCACATTTCCCCTAAATCTCAAGCTCCCAAGCTCTTTCCTCTCCTTCTACTCTATTCAAATTTTCAAAACACTTCCTTAATGTGTCTAAAAAAAAAAGAGAAGGGAGTATCTTATTTACCATGTTACTTTCATTTTTCTCATTGCATGATTCTTTGTGCATCGAGGACAATGCATGGTTCAAGTTGGGGGATGAGGTGTACAATTTACATTTTTCACCACTTTTTGTATAGAATAATGAGAAATGTAAAAAATTTGAAAATTTTGGAATTTGTTTTGTGAAAAATATCTAATATTGAACTATATTCCCGTACCCTAATTGTTATGGGATTTGTGATTGCTTGATCTTCATTTTGAACTTTTAACACAAGAGTACACCATAGAAGTTCATCCTATACTTGAGTATCACATGTGCATTTTATTTTGAACTCACCCATAAGTGCACCTTGAATGTTTAATTTAGACAATTTACGAATTGAGTTCACATTTGAGTGCTTAACATACATAGTACAGATGAGTAAGGACCCATGAGAACTTTAGTGTCAATCCTTGTTGGAGGGAACTTACATTTACTCAAGGAAAATTTTTTTAAATTCTAAATTTGTTCAATAATCTCATTATACTTGTTTTGGCTTGATGCATTTGGGTAGTTGATTGACATGGTCTTGAAATGCAATGTGCTCTCCCATGCCTATCTAGAAATGATCTTAGGCCATCTTTGATTTGCTTTGAGTCTTAGCCTTTTGCTTGTGAAAAGTTTATCCCTAGTACTGTGATTGAGCCTTAATCGTAAATTCGTTTTCATACCACACATTCGACCAAGCCAGTGCAAAATGAGAAAAATCTACTTCACCTTGGTTGTTCCTAGAGCTGAATATGAGTGATCATAAAAGAGAAGGAAGTATGGTGTGGAAACCCAACAAAGGGATGATGAATGTGGAATTCAAATCTTGAATGAAAAAGAAAGAGAAATCCAAGAACAGGGAGAGGAAAAGGGTGAAAGAAGAATGAATGATAAGAAAAAAGGAAAATGTTAAGGAAAAGAAAAAAAGAAATAAAGAGTGAAATAATGGTGTAGACTGAAACTCCCGTAAAAAGGGATATCTATTTGAAATAAATGTCATGCACTTGAAACAACCCTCTTTGTTATCCTATGTCCTTCATTTCACTTGCCTCAATATCACCCCAAGGCCTCATTACAACCCTTGAAAATCCTAAATGATCTAGAGAAAGCATGAAGAAAGCATACTTTTAAAGAAAAAAAAAGAAGTTGATTTTGCTATCTAATGCCTTAGCATTCCTTTCATGAGATTATACCAAGGTTGTTTCATTTGTATACATGTGCTTCATTTTTGGATTATATGTGAGTATACTTCGGTTTGTGCATAAGATTATATCTCACATATGCACATGGAGAGCATGTCAGGATAACCATAGTGTTATTCATTGTTGAGAGACACCTCTTGGTGGGTTTGCATCGAAGCTTAATTTGGATAGCCAAAGTGAATGTGAACTCCATTGTGTAAATGTTTAATTTGGATAGCCAAAGTGAAAGTGAATGTGAACACGAGTTTGAAAATGAATGTGTATGTGTATGTGGATACTCTAGAATAGCATTTAAGGCTATGATGTGATTTATGTGTGATTAGTTCAGGTGTATTGGCAAGTTGTTTTTGACATCCCAGCACTAGTTAGGATAAGGGCATATGTTATAAATATTGGATATTGGATATGAGAAAAAGAAGTTTGTAGGTACCTTCACTATAAACCTTCACGAGACAAAACTCATCCACTAAAGATCACCTAGGGGTTTAAAGCCTTGTTGCATATGTTAAATGCAATAGCAGAATTAGAATAGGTTTATTTTTGTTTGACTTATTTTTACATTTAGTTTCCTAGGGACTAGCAAAGCTTAATTTAGGGGGGGTGTGATGAGCACATAATATTACATATTTAATGGCGTCATTTCATAATTTTAACTTAACTTCGCATTTAATTACTTAGAGTTAGTCAAAGTTATTAATAAAGTGGAAATTTTGATGTTGTAGGTAATTATAGCGTAAATGATGGATTTTAGAACCCTGCAACTAACTATGGATGAGTGGTGAAGAGATGAACACATTACATGAGGATTGGGAGGCTTGGAGGTGAAATAATCAAGAAAAATTGCATTTGGAAGAAAACCTTCTGGAAAGTTTTGCCTACTGGAAGTGAAAGGTCTTGACATAGTACCTCTCGTTTCCCCATTTTTGACCATGATCCACTTTGAATTTGAAACATTTCAAACATGAAAGTTATAGATGTGGATGTCCTATGTATTATTTCAAAATTTCAGCTCAATCGTACGGTTAGATCAAAAGTTATGATAATTCTACGAAAACTGGTCTAGAGTTGTCATCTTCCGGAAGACCTTTTGGAAGGTTTAGCCTGCTGGAATAAACCTTCCGAAAGGTTTATTTTGAACTTCCAGAAGGTTTTTTCCAAAAAGCCTGCAACTCATTCTCCACTTTCTTGGGGGTCCCACCTATGATTCTCCCACTTGCCCCTTGACATATTCTGCATATATACATGCCTTATACACCTTAGTTGCTGACTTTTGAGGATGGAGGATGGGAAATGAAGAGAGAGAAGGGGGAGCCTGGGGAGTTGCTATGTAGGCTGCTCCAAGCTTGTCCAAGCCATCATCTCACCTCGCACTGATGGGCGGCCTGCCCTCACAGTCTAGGGGAGGCCCATGGCCGAAATTTGAAGTCTCTCTACACCATATATTCAGCATTCCACAAGCTTTGAAAGAGAGGCTACCTAAGCTTAGAAAGCTCCAAGGAAGAAGATGAATAGTTAGATAGAAAAGCTTAGGCCATGTTTGGTTTAGTTTTTGGAAACTGTTTTTTGTTTCCAAAATTTCAAAAACACCTAAAACCTGTTTGTTTAGCATTTTTGTTCTCTAAATTTTGGAAAAAAAAATGAGATTTAAGTCAAAGAAACAAAAAACAAGTGCAGCTTGTTTTTAGAGTTTTCTTTGAAAATTTTGGAAACAAGGACAACAATTTTGGATGTTCAGATATGGGTATATATATACATATATATATATGTCCAAAAACAATTTATATATATATATATATGTGTATATATTTATATAAATTGGTATATATATTTATACGTAAATATATACATATATATATATATATATTTATATATAAGATACATACATAAATTTATATAATTATATACGTATAAATATTTATATATACATATATATATATAAATTGGTATATATATTTATACATATATATATTATATATATTTGTATATACGTAATATATATATATATATATTATATATACGTATATGTATAAATATATACATTATATAGATATATATCTGTATATATATAAATATATATATATTATGAAATTGTCAATATAAAAATAACTTTTTTATATTTTTTTTATTAATGTTTAAATTACTGTTCAAATATATATTTAGGCTGTCCAAACAGGTTTTACTATTTTCTTTATTGCAAAATTGTTTTTGAAATTATCCAACTAAACAAGTTTTTTATCTCAAAAAATTTCAAAATCACTTTCTTAAAACTCTTAAAAACTATTTTCGGGTATCATTTTTTGAAACACAAACCAAACAGGCCCTTAAATTTTTGCATTTCTCCCCTCATTTCACTTTTAATCTTCAGTAAGACTTTTGTAAGCTTCATTTAATATCTTTAATGTCATTTATTTCGAGTGCATTGCAAATTTAAATACATCATTTACATTCTACCATTGTTGTATGGATTTTCCCTCTTTTCAAGCTTTTAAAATGGGTATTGAATATTTTTCTTCATAGTTCAAGTTTCTTGCATTAGTTCAAGTTCCATGTTTCATTTCTTCATAATGTATCTTTATATTAATCATGTCTTTCCTTTATTCATGAGTAGCAAAAATTGAAGTTGGCTAATCCAAGGGAGAACTCCTATTGGGGATGCTTTCTCAACTCATTTTCATTTTTTCTCGTAATGTACGTTAATTCGGTTTGACTGGGTTAAGTGTGGACATGGTTGTGAGTCCTTGATATCCCATAGGCATTGTCATGGGATTTGCTTGGATCCTCACCTCCATTGTAGACCCTCACTTTCCACGAATCAATCGAACATCTAGACACCATTGGAGGAAGGTCTTGAGTTGATTTGTCATTCCCATTGGAATGACCCCTTCGGATTAGCCAACACTTGTTTCCCTTTCATTTTTAGCAAAAACACAAACACCAAACTCAAACTCAAAGATTTTTATAGTTTACCCTGTTTCACCAAAATCAACTTCACACAATTCCCTTCCTTCCCTTAGGAGACGACCTTGGAATACTCCTTCCATGTAAAACACATCATTGCAAGATTCTCTTTACGCTTGGGGAGCAATTTTGTGCACACACACATGCACATTTTGTTCATTTCACCATTATTCTGTTTCCCCATTTCCTGTATCATTCCGAGGGAGATTGACACTCCCCAATCCCTATAAGCCATACACACATAGAGCGATGATGTCTGAAGATTAGGGAATACAATGGAAACCAACAAGCACTTGGCCATTTTCTGTTTTGTATATTTCCTTTTTCAGTTGTTTCCACCGAATTTTCTTTCATTGAACAGTAGCCACCATCGTATTTTCTTTTTCTCTTGCTTTTCTGTATCATAATAATTTATAAGTGGGTGTAAGAAAATTAGATAGCAAAGGTATGTCAAATATATTTTCTTGTGGCTCGGTTATTATATGGGTTACTTGAAAAAGAAATCATGCATTAAAGGCTCAATTATGGTTAACTAGGGATATAATTTTGTAAAAGAAATGGGTAAGGTTGAAAATTGAATCAAAGATGGCCTAAGATCCTTTCTCAAGTATGTGCACATGTATGTGTTGTATGAATAGGTTCCTTGTGGGATATGTCAACAGATTGCTTTAGTTGCGGCAATCAAAACAAGTTTAATGAGATTATTCAAGGATAGATAGTGAAAACCCTTACTTGAGTAAATGCCGATATTCTCTCAAAAGTATCGCAAGGCTTGAAAACTTACCATGGTATTCTTTGTTATCTCCACTGGTTATGTCATATTTTTTAGGGAATGTTGGTTATATATCGATTCCATTTTCGAGTTTGGTCATCTTATACCTTAAGAATAACAAATACCAATGTATCTTTGACAATTGAGTATACAGAAAATGCCATTTTTCCAAGACATGTGGTTTTTAAGTCTGGATTGTTAGGTGAGGTGTCAAACTAATCATGTGCTTTAGTCATTTTTAGCAATCAATCTCAATATTAACATATGTTCTTAATAATAAACAATGTAATGCTAAATTTTGACAAATGCATTTAAAAAGATAAATCTGATAAAAAAAACCAATTAATTCATTTAAAAAAATATTATAGTTTACCACAAAAGATTCAAACATCCAAAACAATCCACAAAAAATCTCAAGTACAGAAATCTCTCAAGTGGCATTTGTTCTTCTGTGAGAGCAACTTCCACACGCCACATGCAATTGCACACGCTTCCGGGGGATCCTTAATTGATTCAAGCCAACGTTCGAACGTTAGTTGGCATTAGAACGTGGTATTCAAGTACCTCTTTATTTTTCTTCTAAGCTGTAACACTCCATGTATCATCATCTCAGCAGTTTAACCCTCCAATAATTCAAGAGGACATTCGAATGTTCTTGCCTTGTTTCAAACTTCTCCAATTTTCTTCCAAAACATGCGGTTGTTACATGAACATTTGATATGCATTGACTTTAGGCCCTTGTACAATGTTCTCCTAAAATGCCATCACCGGAACTCTATTGAAGCATAATTAGTCTTAAAAAGGCATAGTAAGATGCTAATTTTAACTATTAATCAAACACCGCAAAAGAGCATTGCACTTAAAGCTCTAGCGGAGGGGTTCTCTACGAGGTAGAATTCCACGAAAGGTAGTCACGCTACCCTACATCTTTTATTAATAAATATTTAAGCTTTGTTTATATGTTTATGCTATGATTTCTGTTGAGACTTAATAATTGATCAGTAAACTACTGTTATGTGATGGAGGTTGTCAAAGCGCTAAGTAAGCCTTTGTGGCTTGGATTGACCGCATGATAGAATATATACATACGATTTGAGTTGACTGTGTGTGGTGAATTTACTTGTGAATGTGATCCATCTATACGGCGAGACAAAAAATAATTATGTGATTTGATTTGTCTGCATGATGGAAAATACTAAGAGATTGTGAGTTGTCTAAATGATAGGAATTAATGGTTCGATACGAGTCATCTACATGATGGGAATTAGCTATGTGATTCTAGTCTTTTAAAGGATGAGCATCAACGTGACGTGATTTAGTTATGTTGTTGAGTCGTCTAAGTGACGCGAACGAAAATTATTTACGTGACTTGGTCATCTGAAGGATGAAAACTATTGATGTGGTTTGGGATGTCTGAGTGACGAATAATATCTTTGTGATGATACAATCTTGCGATACATGTTGCTTAGGTGGTAGAGTGATTATTTCCTTGAGAGGTTGTAGTGCAACAAGCCAGGATCTCGCATTTAAGTTGTAGGGTTTTGGTTAATTTATTCTTGCAAATGAATTATCATATTTTGTTAATTCCTATTATACTTATGGGAAGCTATTGGGTACTCACTGAATATTTGTTTAAAATCCTTTCAGATAACCTGTACACAAGCCTAAAGTCCACTGTCATGACTAGATGACTAGTCACGAATTGTCAAGGGAGGGGCTTGTGTCTAGTTTTGTTTTGACTATGTACATAACTTAAGTATTTATGGTGTGTAAAATGACACTCTTAATATATTTTTGGGATTTAAATATTTGGTTTTGTAATGAGCCTGTGTGCTCATACTTTTAAGACTTTTTTTATTAAAATATGCTATGTTGTAGTTTTGCCAAGGTTGTCTTACAAATATTTTCAACAAATTTGCAAGACAAAGTAAGTTGTCCAATTTATATTTTTAGTTCCAAACCCTAGAGTGGGGTGTTACATATTCATAAGGTCGTGCAGATAAGAGAAGTTTACCAACAACAAGAAACAAAAAACTGATCGAATAGAGGGGATGATCAGTTTTACTGACCAAGATCTAGTCGGTATCCATCACCTACATAATGACGCACTAGTCCTCACTCTACATATTGCAAACTTTGATGTGAGAGGATTATTGATTGATTAAGGAAGTTCCTTAGAAATCATGTATTTGGGGCTCTTCCATAAACTCGGATTGAAAGAGGAGGATTGAAGACAGTGAAGACACCGTTAGTTGGGTTCAACGGGAAGAAGGTCCTACCCAAAGGGAGGTTTACACTCCCAATATGAGTCAAACTAGTTGGTATAATGACTAAATTCCATGTGGTAGAGGCAGATTCGACATATAATGCCATTATAGGGTGGGCTTGGCTTCACAAGATGAAGGCAGTCCCTTCGACGTACGAACAAATCCTAAGATTCTCAGTTGAATGTGTGATTTTCAACATTCAGGGAGACTGAGTCAGCTCAAGAACTTTCCTATTCGCCTCAACAAAAGGCAAATGATGCAGAGATAAGCAAGACAGGGGCACATTGTCTAAAGCAGCCAAGAAATAGCAATTAAAGAATGAGAGGTCAGCCTTAGAAGAACCATTAAATGGGCCTACAAAGTGCACAATGGAAGACTTAAAAATGGTGTATTTGGAAGGAAGCACCAAAAAGTTCTTCTTGGTCGGCTCCTCATTGACATTACAAGAACACAAGGAGTTAGAAGCCATCCTTAGGAGAAATGTTGATGTTTTCGCTTGGACACCTTATAAAATGCCAGGAATTTCCCCTAAAATCATATTTCACCACTAGAATGCGAACCCAACTTTTAGACCAATAAAGAAAAAGGAACAAAGGTTGGCAATGCACTATAGAGAGGCCATTAAAGAAAGTATAGGGAAATTATTAGAAGTAAGATCGATTAAGGTGGTACAATACCTAACTTGGCTATCTAATACAGTAGAAGTAAAAATAGAAGATAGGAAAGTGGAGGGTGTGCATCGATTTTACCGACCTTAATAAAGCATATCCAAAGGACAACTTTTTGTTATCGAAGATCGATCACCTGATCGATGCCACTTCAAGGCACGATTGAATGAGCATCCTCGACGCTTATAGGGGATATAACCAGATTTCGTTGTTCGAGCCTGAATATGAAAAGACCTCGTTCATAACATTAGAGGGGATATACCACTACAAGGTCATGCCATTTGGACTAAAAAATGCACGAGCAACGTACCAGAGACTGATGACAAACATGTTTCAAAACATGTAAGAAGATACTATGGAATTCTAAATTGATGACATAATTGTTAAAAGTCGTAGGTCGTTTGATCATTTAGACAATCTACAAATGACTTTCGATGTAATCTGGAAATATCGGATGAATCTGAACTCCTCGAAGTGTCACTTCAATGTCGACTCAGGAAAGTTTTAGAGCTTTCTTGTCACCCATTGAGGTATAGAGGCAAACATCAATCAGTTGCATGCATTGAAAGAGTTACAGCCGCCCAAGACAATTAAAGAGTTATCGAGATTAATCGGTATGGCATCAGCCCTCAATAGATTCATATCTAGGCCATCGGACAAATGCATACCATTTTTTTAGTCTTTTAAGAGAAAGGGAAAGGGAGTGTGGAATCAAGAATGTGAAGAGCCTTTTGACAAACTGAAATTATATTTGCCCGCCCTCCCCTGCTTGCCATGCTAGTACTAGGTGAGTGTCTTTTGTTGTATTTGGTCGTATCTAACATGCAAAGAGTGGATCCCTAATGATGAACTCCGAAAAAGGAGTGAGTCCGATTTATTATGTTAGCAAAATACCCCTCGATGCATAAACAAGGTACCTGCCACTTGAAAAGTTGACATTAACACTTGTATGTTCCACCAAAAAATTGCAGCACTACTTCCAGGCACACACAATTGTGATATTGACTGACTAGCCACTTAAAGCTCTCTTCAAAAAGGCTGACATGTTAAGAAGAGTGTCCAAACAGGTTGAAGAACTAGGCGAGTATCATACCTGATTCGCACTTTTTAGTGATCAGATTAATATTATACACCCAAGTATAAGTGGTCGAATTATAGTTTTCTCGATTTTAAGTCCAAGTATCGATCCCACGAAGAGTTTTAACAATTTGGAAACGAAATAAAATAGTAAAGTTGCTAATTCAAATAAGACAACATGTGATAGCTTATGATGTGAGCTTAAATTTATAATGAGCCTACGTAAACAGTTATGTGTAGATAGAGTAAAACAATAATAAAAAGTATCTTTCAGTTCAAGGATCCCATGTGCATTATATTAGTTAAATACTGGAAATGCTGCTTTACAACAATCAACTTCCATTTTACTGACAAGTCAATTGGTAGGTCTGATGTATATAAATCATCACACAACAACTTCTTAGGTTAGCTGGTGGTATCCATGACAACTGATTAATCCAAGCAAACCAGAAGAACAAGTCATTCATGAGGAATAGTTGAATTATTCATTTGTCTTCATAATTGTAGGTACGTGTATAATAAACCATAACACAACCACTTCTTAGGTTAATTGGTGGTAGTACTCATAACACAATAACTTCTTAGGTTAGCTGGTTATACATGTGTCAATTGACTAATCCAAGCAAACCAGAAGGACAAATCATTCATGAGGAATACTTCAATTATTCATTTGACTATATCTGTGAAACATGTATACCAGTTAAACATCCTCAGGGTTCCGGTGGATGACTAGCCATACCGATAGGAATGCCGTGATTGTTAGACTAGTAATATTATCCTTTATACCAATTAAATGATATAAGTAATCCAGAAGGACAAGCCATTCATGAGGATCACTTAGGTCATTCATCTGATAGTTATATATATATATATATATATATATATAAGTTAAACCCTAATAACCTAGAAGGATCATTTAGGTTTTGTACCATGCATTAGTTAACATCCTCAACGTTCTGGTGGAGGACTAGCCATACGAATAGAAATGTCGTGGTTGTTTTACCGGCAGGTTGATGATGCACTGATGACATACTTCCAGTCACAACACTAAAAATACGTACATCACTGTATCATGCATGAAGCATGTAATACATAGATATATAAATATATAAAATATCAGCATTTCCAAAATTTAACCAGTATTATACACATGTTTACCTCTCACTGGAAGATATATGGAACTACTCACGCCTCATTGTTACAGACAAACAAGGAATGCAAGCAGTTTTTATTATAATTACAATACATAATCTAAAATTTTTTTCACAAGGAACAACTAAAACACAATCACTTTTATTATCAGTTAAGACAAAAAGGTGACGGCATTTCAACTATCCGAATAGAAAGATACAAAAAAAATGTAAAAGTACAAAGTTTAGACTGTAGTGCATCATGGACCGGATCGTTTTGCAACTTTCTTTTTCTTTTTCTTTTTGTCTTTTCTCTTTCTCTTTTCTCTTTTTCTCTTCCCTTTTCCCTCTTGGTTCCGGCCTGTTGAAGTCTGAAGAAGGCATGTCTATTTATAGCCGTTTGGAGAAGCAGGAGGTGGAAGACATGAAGCTAGGCATAAAGGTGACCGTCTGGATGCCATCACCACCTTCCGGATGGTGGAGCTTTGCTGGAATTGCAAATTGCATTATTTTGACTCTTTATGTGTGGTAATTATACTTTAGCCTTTGTAGTTTCAAGCTTTTATGCATTGCTCCTTGTATTCTCCGGTAATTCAGCATTAAACCTGAAAATTTTAATCATGATACACATAAAACCCTGATTACTGCACAAACCCTAATTGACTTTAATTACTAGTTTTTAGTTATTTTATCACACTAATTCAACTTTATTATTGTTCTAATTTATATATTAATTAGGGTTAATCACACTCCCCAACTTAAACTTTACTAGTCCCTGGAAAATAAATACAAAACTATTAACATAATATAATACAAACAGAGGTAAAATTATTTTTGTAGATTTTTTTACGATCGCATTTAGCAGATGCAACAAGCCTTTAAACCCCTTGGTGATTCCTAGTGGATGAGTTTTTGTCTCATGAAGGTTTCTAGTGAAGCTACCTACAAACTTCAGTAATTAGGAATTCATGACTCATATTTGTCATAAGTAAAATTACATTAATATTCTATCTATCTTGTCAAGATATTTCCTTCTCTGATTACTATAAGAGTAACACACGTTAGTTGTAATATTATCTATATATTTTTATAAAAACTTGTGTGTGTGTGTGTATTGATTTCTTTATTTTTAAAAATCACTTGAGAAACATTACCCTCTTTCCTTGTAGTTTTGATGTCAATCCTTCCCTGAAATACACTTAACAAAAAGAACACACCTGGTATAGTGACTATTCTCATAAAATACATGTGTTTGGAATCGAGTTATCAAAGCAATTAATTTCACATGTAGTAGTCGAAAGAACGATTAGTTGAAGAAAATGGAATTTGACATAATCACATGAAGGAATATTATCACTATATTAAATATACTATTATCATTTTTCTTTTTAGAATTGATATAACTAATACAAATATATGATTTCTAGAATCAAAAAGGACTTTATTAGGGTTGTAATGTGGTCATGGGTTTAAGGTTTACGAAATGACGTCAGTGGGATTAAAACGCTATCTTTTTTAGTATTGTGGCACACCTTATTCTATTTTTCTAGGACTTCACATGTTTCTTTCTTTTCTTTTCTTTTTTTCATTTTTCACTTTCTTGGCAAATTTTTTTTTTTCCAAAATTTCCTTGTCTTTTTTTTTTTTTGCTTTTTTGTTGTTCCGTATTTTGTTGATTTAGATAAGGGTGCAATAATATTAGATAGCAAAGGTAAGTTTGTAAAACCCAAGTAAATATAAAGTTTTTCAAAAAAGGACAAAATGGTAATTTGCCACTATTATGTGAGTTTAAAATGCATATTTTATAGAGCTTGGATGGAGCAACAGACTTCATCATTGGATTCGCATCACGAAATCGAACCGCCATGTACATTTTTGTTGAATTCTGAGATATTCATATTTTACACGTTTTACGAGATAATTGGGTGACGAATAAACTTTTAAACGTCCCCAAAAATAGAAATTATAAAAATTCCTTATAATTGAGTAAAATTTAAAATAAAAATTATTTGGACTGAAATCAGAATTTAATTAAGTAGTTTCGGGTTAAAAACAGACCCAAAAGTGACAAATGAGCGGGGCGATGTGGTCCAAAAAATTAAAAGTATAAATAAGGGCAAAATATCTAAAAATTCAAATCTTTTTACCCATTTAGCCGGCTGTGTTAAGGCGTGTGAAAAGAGAAAAGAGAGAGAAGAGAGAAAATAAAGAATTTCTACCTTTCTCCTTCGATTTCTGGAGTTTCGTTGGTAGGAATCCGTCGGACCAAGAGTTAAAGTTGATCTATTCAGCGAGGGCTATTCGTACATACCAAGAATGAAGGATTTCATCGAAGATCCAAGAGGCAAATTTTGGGGAAATCAATGGTTAGGGGCTTGGGAGTGTTCTTGAAGCTTTCTCCCTTTCTTTCACTTTCTTACCTAGGGTGTATTTGGAATGGGGTAAGGGTATGGAATAACCTAGGTCATTGACTATGGTTATGAAAATGAGGGGTATGAAATTTGGCCTAGACCAATTCCTAGTTATGTTGGCATAGAAAATTACTTGTGTGATTTCCTTGGAATTTGATATTTTGGGCATGCTATATGTTTTATATTATGCTTTGTGAATGAGGTGGAAATTCTCGTGTGATAACATGAATTGTTGCTCTGAAAGTGTTTGCCAAAATATCTATGTGTGAATCAAGTTGTTATGACACAATGATGTATAACATGCTTAGAAAATGTGTTGGAAAGAAATGTTAATATGTGTTCATTGAGATATTGACATTGTAATAATTTATGAAATTTATATGCTTATGATATGAATTGCCATGGAACATGTAGACATGTGGTTTAAATTGCTCAATTGGTACTCATTACACATAAAGCATAACATGAATATTGCAATGGTGTACTACATTGCATATGCACGGGGGATAAACATCCATAAACATAAGTGTGGGTGTGTGGGTGCATGGTTGAATCAAACACCACATTTGGTAAGTCATGAGTGGGCTCGAAAAAGTTGGACTAAAGATCCAACTGAGTCTCATGAATGCATGAAAGGAAAAAAATTGGGTCGGGGTAGCAAGAAGGGCTAGACTATCCCTCTGGTGAGAGGCTCGGTAATTGGATATACACTCCGTTGGTGTAAGAGCCCATGAAGTGTGTCGGTGTACGCAGAACTGTTGGTGAAAGTCTATGAATTCTGTGTCGGTTGGGTGCCGTTGGTGCAAGTTCATAAATATGCACCCCAAATAAAGACCCGGAGATTTTAAATATCTATTTAGAGGATAATATAAACGGCGGGTGCTGGAAGGGCTCGATTTTATATGCATTGGCATTTGCATGCGTTAAGGAGCCGTGAAAGGTGCGGGGTTAAAATGCGGGAGTGAACCTCATTTCATTCATGGCATGACATGGTAAATTCTAACATGGAATACATATATTCTTGGTTGGAATGATCACATGATTATATAATTGTGGATTATTGCATGTATACATTCATATGCACTTAGGTGAGGAGTAGCCCTTGTAGGAAATATTCTACTGGGCATTGGCTCACCATATACGGGAACACATTTCAGGTACGGGACATATTCTGGTGGATGACACACATTCGGAGCCTCGAAAATGAAGAAAATCCGGTTTGTGGCTTTTGAAAATAAGTTTGGCATAAAAACTTAGGTTTACTTTCATTTTGACATGTAAATGTATGGAATGAGTTGTAATAGACTTGAATGAATCATGTATAATGTAGAAAATATCTTTACACATGTTTGGGATGAATTTGGAAGGATTTGGATTGGATTGGAAATCAAAAATAGATAAAACAGGGAAAAATGGGCTTAGTGTACTGGTCCGGTACGGTGAGGTCCAGAGGACACAGCATACCGGTACACGTACCGGTACACTTTGGCAGATTTTGAAATTTTTTTTATTTTTCTTCTAGGGTCTTGGGTTGTGCATCCTTTAGTTCCAATGACACAAATGGACCTCAAACGAGATATATTGGGATAAATTGAATCTTAATAGGGTTAAATGACTAATGAAACATGGGTGTTATGTGTGAGTTTGAAATTCCGATAATGAGATAATATTAGCGTGATGTCGGATCCAACGACACTCATGGGCAGTTTTGCAGGTTGACGGATAGTCAACAGGACCCCCAATTTTAGGGGCATCACAGCTTGGTATCAAAGCATAGGTAGGTTATTACCTAGGGCTTGATGGGCATTGGGTTTAGACCATTGCATGCATTGTACATTTCATGTTATGTGCTTATATTTTGCTACATGATTACGTGCTATGTGATTATGTGAATGATATACATGGTAAAAATGTATGTGGATAAAAAGGAAACACTAGGGTTAGAAAACATAACCTAGGGTTTTGGAAAAAGGAATGAACGATATAATTCAATGTATAAATGTCTACTAGTACGTGGCACACGCACTACTAGTGAGACAAGGAGAAAAATCTCCAAATTTTAAATTTGATCCCTATCCTGGGACACAATGTGAGTGTTCAATTGCTATTTGACATGTGTGTATATGGCAAATCGAGGAAGAGAACGCCGACGCGGTGAGTGGAATAATCAACCCCCATCGGCCTTTGACCAACAAGCCTTTGTAGGGGCTATTGGTGTGGCGGCGGCTACCATTGCACAGGCTAGTGCAAGTGGGAGCCAAGGAGGTATAAGTCAACTTCAAAAGTTCAAGGCACATCAGCCACCGATCTTCATAGGAAGGGTGGATCCTATAGTGGCTGGCCATTGGTTTCGACAAGTGGATAAGATCTTGCGGGCAATGGAGGTCACTTTTGATGCCACAAAGATAACCCTAATTACCTTTCAGCTAGAGGGAGAATCTCAAGTGTGGTGGGATTGGGTCAAGATCTCTAAGAACTTGGAGGTAATGGCATGGGCAGAGTGTAAGGAGCTCTTTATGGGCAAGTATTTCCCGGCGACCGCAAGACATGCAAAGGCCCGAGAGTTCTTAGACTTGTAACAAAGGACAATGATGGTGATGGAATATGTGGCTAAGTTCACTGAGTGAGCTTGTTTCACCGATGATTATGTGGCCACAAGCATGGCCAAAGTGAGGAAGTTCAAGGATGGCTTGAAGTTGTCCATCCGAGGTAAAATTGTGTGTCTCCTTCTGCAAGACTTGGACTCTATGGTCATGACTGCTATGGCCATTGAGGGAGAGGTAGAGGATGCACGGAACATCCGGGAGGTGAGTGAGAAAGATAAGAAGAAGGAGGGCCAATCCTCTTCTTCTAGTTCGGGAAAGAGGCAGAGAACTTCTACTCCTCGGGGACAGGGCCGTGGTTATTAAGGCCAAGGCCAGGGTCAACCCTCCTAAGGTAGGAGAAATTAGTGGACTACATATCAAGCGGGGCAGAGGACATGTTTCCATTGCCACCAATCGGAACACATGAAACAGGATTACCCCCAGAGGCAGGGATCACAGAGTTATGGGTCATCTCAATCCTAGACTTCGATGGGACAACCATAGACTCATTTTATTCCTCATTACCCCACAATGGGCCAAGGGAGCCAATATCAGTTTCAAGGTGCTACTCAGGCCCCTACTACTTCACGTGCAGAGACTCCGCAAATAGGACAGATAAGTCAGGGCATGGGTCGAGGACGAGGGCAGGGCTCACTGGCCGGGACTTTAGAGACCCAGGGGCGTGTCTACGCCATGATGCCAGAGATTAAGCCGACAGATCAGTCGGTGATACAGGGTACATTCCTACTCTCTCGCTTATGGGCTAGAGTGTTATTTGATTCTAGTGCATCGCATTCATTTATTGTTGCATCATGTGTGAAAGACTTAGGATTAGAGGTTGAGACCTTGGAAAAGCCATTGGTTGTGAGTTCTCCCCTAGGAACTAGGGTAAGCGTTGATTAGATATGTCGGGACTGTGAGTTAGAGATCTTTGGGATTCTACTCACCGTGGACCTTAGGGTTATAGACATGTCAGAGTTTGATGTGATCATCGAGATGGATTGATTGGTACCACATCAGTTTTTCATTGATTGTGAGAAAAAATGGGTCACTGCTTACACACTTAATGGTGTCTGTTTTAAGTTCCAGGGGGAAAAGCGTGATGCATTACCCCATGCCGTGTATGATTTTCGTTGGCACGGATAGTTGATGGGTTGGCTAGCTAGCTTTACCCTAGAGGACGAGGCGAGACAGGAGTTGGGTCTACCTCAGGTTGTGAGGATGCTTTTTCAGATGAACTGCCAGGATTTCCTCCATATAGGGATGTAGACTTCACCATTGAGTTGCATTCCAATACATCGCCCTTTTCTATGACTCCACATAGGATGACACCTGCTGAGTTGCAAGAACTCTAAGTCCAATTACAAGAATTGTTGGACAGGGGCTTCATTAGACCAAGAAGAAGGACAAGACCCTTCGATTATGTATAAACTATCGGTAGTTAAACTAGGTCACTATCAAGAATAGGTACCTTTTGCCGAGGATTGATGACTTGTTTGATCAACTGAGAGGAGCACAAGTCTACTCCAAGATAGATCTTGGTACCGGTTACCATCAATTGAGGGTTAGGGAGAAGGATATCCCTAAGACGGCGTTCAGAACGCGGTACGGGCATTTTGAGTTCACTGTGATGCCTTTTGGATTGACGAATGCCCCAGCGGCATTCATGGATCTCATGCATAGGGTATTTCAACCCTACTTAGATCAGTTTGTCGTGGTCTTTGTTGACGACATTTTGATTTACTCCAAGTCTGAGGAGGAGCATGAGGGTCACTTGAGGATTGTTCTTCAGACCTTGAGAGACAACTAATTGTACGCCAAGTTCAACAAGTGTGAATTTTGGCTTACGAAGTTGAAATTTTTGGGCCATGTGGTATCGGCTTCAGGTGTATCTGTGGACCCAGAGAAGGTTGAGGCGATTATGAATTGGGAGAAATCGAAGTCAATCTTCAAGATCCGCAATTTCTTAGGATTGGCAGGGTATTACGGGAGATACATCGAGGACTTCTCCTGATTAGCTGCGCCTATGACGAGATTGACCCAAAAGAAGGTCAAGTTTGAGTGGAATGATTCTTGCGAGAAGGCATTCTAGGAGTTAAAGAGGAGGCTTATTTCAGCTCCTATCTTGATAGTCCCAGAAAGGGGATAGAGGTACACGGTATATTGTGATTCCTCAAAGGACAGACTTGGATGCTTTTTGATGCAGTCCTAGAGGGTGGTTGCTTATAGTTCTCAGAAGTTAAAGAATCACAAGCAGAATTACCCTACGCACGACATGGAGTTGGTGGCCATTGTCTTTGCCCTGAAAGCTTGGCGCCACTATCTATATGGTGAGCAATTTGACGTGTTTTTGGACCATAAAAGTCTGAAGTACATCTTTACACAATGGGACCTCAACATGAGGTAGCGCAGGTGGATGGAGTTCCTAGAGGACTATGACTTCACTTTGTATTACCATTCTGGTAAGGCAAATGTGGTGGCTAATGCACTAAGTCAGAAATCACGAGGAGTCTTGGCTAGTGTGGTTTCCAAGGAGTCGCAGATGCTCAAGACTGTGGGACAGTTAGGGATACGCTACAAAGGTCAGGCTCAAGGTGTTTTAGGGAGCTTGGTGGCTACACCTTCCCTACTAAGCAGGGTGATAGAGTCCCATGGGCTAGATGTAGAGTTGTCATCCATTAGGGACCTAGTACAGGTAGGTTCTGATGACTAGGGCTGGACCATTCACTCGGATGGTGGTCTTCGGTTTAGGGGGAGAACTATGGTTCCCCAGTTTGCGGAGCTCAGAGAGGAGATTCTCAGGGAGTTCCATTGTTCCCAATTTGCTATACATCTAGGTGGCACGAACATGTACCATGATCTTCGTCGCCAGTATTATTGGAACGGGATGAAGAAAGATGTTGGGGACTTCGTCAGACGATGTCTTACATGTCATCAGGTTAAAGCTGAGCACCAGAGACCAGTGGGATTACTCCAGCCTTTTGAGGTAGCTGAGTGGAAGTGAGAGCATGTCACGATAGATTTTGTGACTCACTTGCCATGGACATCGCGGGGGATATGACGTCGTGTGGGTGATAGTGGACCTGCTTACCAAGTCAGCATATTTTTTAGCTGTGCAGATGACCTTCACACTAGAGGAATTCTACAGGTTGTATATACGGGAGATTTTCTGGTTTTATGGGGTGCCCGTATCTATAGTATCAAATCGGAATCCCAGGTTTACGGCTCATTTTTGGGAGAGTTTTAAGTGAGCTTTGGGGACACAATTGACGATGAGCACTGCTTTTTATCCCTAGACAGACAGTCAATCTGAGATGACTATTTAGATGTTAGAGGACATGCTACGGGCATGCGTCCTAGATCTTAAAGGTAGCTGCAAAGATCACTTATCTTTGGTAGATTTTGCCTATAACAATAGTTACTAGGTGAGCATACAGATGGCACCCTATGAGGTATTATATGGGAGGCAGTGTCGATCTCCAGTTTATTGGATGGAGTTGGGAGAAAGAACCTCTACGGGTCCGAATTTGGTTGGAGACACCTTTGAGAAGGTGGATTTGATTCAAAAACGTCTTCTCACGGCTCAAAGCCGGTAGAAGAGCTATGCTGGCAGACGATAGCGACCTCTAGAGTTTGAGGTGGGAGATCATCTCTTCTTGAAGGTGATACCTAAAAGAGGAGTGGTCAGGTTTGGTAAGCGGGAAAAGCTGTCGCCGAGGTATATCGGGCCCTTCGATGTACTTGAGAGGATTGGTGCAGTTGCTTACCGGTTGGCATTACCGCCAAATCTATCGGGTGTTCATGTGGTATTCCATGTCTCAATGCTCTAGAAATACACCCCGAATCTGACTCATGTGGTGGATTGGAGAGAGCTTGTTGTTGATGCTGTTGGACCTTCTAGGAGGGACCAGTGCACATCATGGATAGCCGGGATCATATTTGCGAGGTAAGACCGTGAGGCTAGTGAAGGTGTTGTGGCGGCACCGAAGAGTGGAGGAGGCGACATAGGAGCTCGAGGACACTATCCCTACCAATTATCCCTTTTTATTTGAGGATGGAGGTACACTTTTATAGTCTTGTAGCATTACATGACTGTTACATATGCATGTGTTTGAATGTATGTGTATGTGAATTTCGGGGACGAAATTCTTTTAAGGGGGGAAGAATGTAAAATTCAGGTAAATTTAAACTTTTTCAGAAAATGGAAAAATGATAATTTACCACTATTATGCGGGTTTAAAATGCATATTTTTATATAGCTCGGCTGCAGCAACGGACTTCATTGTTGGATTCACATCGCGAAATTGAGCTGCCATGTAAATTTTCGTCGAATTCCAAGATAGTCAAATTTTACACGTTTTACGAGATAATTTAGTGACGAATAAACTTTTAAACGTCCCCAAAAATAGAAATTATAAAAATTCCTTATAATTGAGTAAAAGTTCTAATAAAAATTATTTGGACTGAAATCAAAATTTAATGAAGCCGTTTCGAGTTAAAAACGGACCTAAAAGTGATAAACGAGCTAGGTGATGTGGACCGCAAAATTAAAAGTATAAATAGGGGCAAAATATCTGAAAATTCAGACCTTTTTACCCATTTGGTCAGCTCTATTCAGGCATGTGAAGAGAGAAAAGAGAAAATAAAGAATTTCTACTTTTCTCCTTCGATTTCCGGAGTTTTGTGGGTCGAAATCCGTCGGATCAAGACTTAAAGTTGATCTACGAGGCGAGGGCTATGCGTACGCACCAGGAATGAAGGATTTCACTGAAGATCCAAGAGGCGAATTTTGGGAAAATCAAAGGTTTGGGGCTTGGGAGTATTCTTGAAGCTTTCTCCCTTTCTTTTACGCTCCAAGAGGTAGGGTTTCTCCTACTTTTGTTCACTTTCTTACCTAAGGTGTATTTGGAATGGGGTAAGGGTATGGAATAACCTAGGTCATTGACTATGGTTATGAAAATGAGGAAATGGGTATGGAATTTGGCCTAAACCAATTCCTAGTTATGTTGGCATAGGAAAATACTTGTGTGATTCCATTGGAATTTGATATTTCGAGCATGCTATATGTTTTATATTATGCTTTGTGAATGAGGTGGAAATTCTTGTGTGATAATATGAATTGTTGCTTTGAAGGTGTTTGCCAAAATACCTATGTGTGAATCAAGTTGTTATAACACAATGATGTATAACATGCTTAGAAAATGTGTTGGAAAGAAATGTTAATATGTGTTCATTGAGATATTGACATTGTAATGATTTATGGAATTTATATACTTATGATATGAATTACCATGGAACATGTAGACATGTGGTTTAAATTGCTCAATTGGTACTCATTACACATTGAGCATAACATAGATATTGCAATGGTGCACTACATTGTATATTCACGGGGGAAACACATCCATAAACGTGAGTGTGGGTGTGTGGGTGCGTGGTTGAATCAAACACGATATTTGGTGATTGATGAGTGGGCTCGAAAAAGTTGGACTGAAGATCGGACTGAGTCTCATGAATGCGTGGAAGGAAAAAAATTGGGTCGAGGTAACAAGAAGGGCTAGACTATGCCTCAAGTTAGAGGTCTGGTAATTGGATACGTACTTTGTTGGTATAAGAGCTATGAAGTGTGTCGGTGTACGTGAAAACATTGGTGGAAGTCCATGAATTCCGTGTCGGTTGGGTGTCGTTGGTGTAAGTCCATAAATATCCACCCTAAATAAAGACCGGGAAATTTTAAATATCCATTTAGAGGATAATATAAATGGCTGGAGCTGGAAGGGCTCGGTTTTATATGCATTGGCATTTGCATGCATTGAGGAGTCGTGAATGGCTCGGGGTCAAAATGTAGGAGTGAACCTCATTTCATTCATGCAATGGCATGGTAAATTCCAACATGGAATACATATATTCTTGATTGGAATTAACACATAATTATATAATTGTGGATTGTCGCATGTATACATTTATATGTACTTAGGTGAGGAGTAGCCCTTGTAGAAAATATTCTACTAGCCATTGGCTCACCCTATACGGGAACACATTTCAGGTATGGGGCATATTCCGGTGGATGACACACATTCGGAACCTCGAGAATGAAGAAAAGTCGGTTTGTGGCTTTTGAAAATAAGTTTGGTATAGAAAGTTAGGTTTAATTCCATTTTCACATGTAAATGTATGGAATGAGTTGTAATAGACTTGGATAAATCATGTATAATATAGAAAATATCTTTATACATGTTTGGGATGAATTTGGAAATGTTTGAATTGGATTGGAAATCAAAAACAAATGAAACAGGGAAAAATGGGCTCAATGTACCGGTACGGTGAGATCCAGTGAGCCATGCGTACCGGTACGCGTACCGGTACACTATGGCAGATTTTGAAATTTTTTTTATTTTTCTTCCGGGGTCATGGGCTATGCATCCTTTAGTTCCAATGATACAAATGAACCTTAAACGAGATATATTGGGGTACATTAAACCTCAATAGAGTTAAATGACTAATGAAACATGGGTGTTACGTGTGAGTTTGAAATTCCAGTAATGAGATAATATTAGCGTGATGTCGGATCCAACGGCACTCACGAGCATTTTTTAGGGTTGACGGATAGTCAACGGGACCCCTGATTTTAGGGGCGTCACAAAGTTAATGTCTTTTTTTCTGGCTCAGGTGTTTCTTGGGTTTAAAGAAAATAATATATACTCTTTTAAGCTCAATTATGGCTGACTACAGATATAATTTTTGAAATGGTCAAGGCTCAAGATTTAATCAAACATGTCCTAAGATCATTTTCTAGAAAATTATATATATGTACAATTTCTATGTGAAAGTTAAGGACAATGCTAACAATACAATTTAATAAGTGCTAATCAAAACAAAGTTAATGAGGTTATAAAAGGAATCTAACGGTGAAGTCCGTCGCTTCATCCGAGCTCTATAGAAATATGCATTTTAATCCCGCATAATAGTGACAACTTACTATTTTGCCCTTTGTCAGAAAAAGTTTAAATTTCTCCGGGTTTCACATTCTCCCCCCTTAAAAGAATTTCGTCCCCGAAATTCACATACATAAACATTCAATCAGATGCATATGTAACAGTCATATAATACTAAATGACTATAGTAATTTATCTCCATCCTCGAATAAGAAAGGATAACTGGTACGGATAGTATCCGCATGCTCCCATGTCACCTCCTCTGCTCCTCGGTGCTGTCACAGCACCTTCACTAGCTTCATGGTCTTGCCTCGCAAAACCTGATCTTGGCTATCCATGATGCATACTAGGCCCTCCTCAATGGTCCCATCAGCATCAACCACAAGCTCTCCCCAATCCACCACATGAGTCGGATCCAGGGTGTACTTCTGAAGCATAGAGACATGGAATACCGCATGAACAGCCGATAGATTTGGGGGTAACGCCAACCGGTAAGCAACTATACCCACCTCTCAAGTACCTCGAAAGGCTCGATGTACCTCGGTGACAACGTTCCCCACTTGCCAAACCTGACAACTCTTCTTTTAGGTATCACCTTCAAGAAGACATGATCTCTCACCTCAAATTCTAGAGGTCGCCGCCGTTTGTCGGCATAACTCTTCTGTCGACTTTGAGCCGTAAGAAGACGCTTCCGTATAAGGTCCACCTTCTCTGAGGTGTCTCTAACCAAATTCGGACCCATAGAGGGTCTCTCTCCCACCTCTGTCCAACATACTAGAGATCAACAAAGCCTCCCATATAATGCCTCATAGGGCCATCTGTATGCTCACTTGTTAACTATTGTTGTAGGCGAACTCTACCAAGGGTAAATGATCTTCCCAGTTATCCCTGAGATCTAAGATGCATGCCCGTAGCATTTCCTCTAAGGTCTGTATAGTCCTCTTAGACTGACCGTCCATCTGGGGATGAAAAGTAGTGCTCATCATCAACTGTGTCCTCACAGCTCACTGGAAACTCTCCCAAAAATGAGCTGTGAACTTGGGATCTCTATCCGATACTATAGATATAGGCACCCCATGTAACCGGACAATCTTCCGTACATACAACCTGTAATATTCTCTAGTGTGAAGGTCATCTGCACAGCCAAAAAATGTGTCGACTTCGTAAGCCGGTCTACTATCACCCACACTGCATCATGTCCCCACGATGTCCGTGGCAAGTGAGTCACAAAATCGATCGTGATATGCTCCCACTTCCACTTAGCTACCTCCAAAGGCTGAACTAATCCCACTGGTCTTTAGTGTTCAGTCTTGACCTGTTGATACGTGAGACATCGTTTGACAAAGTCTCCAATGTCTCTCTTCATTCCATTCTAATAATACTGGTGACGAAGATTATGGTACATCTTCGTGCCACCTGGATGTACAACAAAATGAGAACAATGAAACTCTCTAAGAATCTCCTCTCTCAACTCCGTAGACTAGGGAACCACAATCTTTACCCTAAATCGAAGACTACCATTAGAGTGAATGGCCCAGCCCTCGTCACTTGTACCTGTCAGTACTCAGCCTCTGATGGACACTAACTCCACGTCTTGTCCCTGGGACTCAATCACTCTGCTCAGTAGGGAAGGTGTAGCCACCAAACTCCCTAAAGTACCCTGAGCCTACCTCATGTAATGTAACTCAAATTGTCTCATAGTCTCGAGCATTTGCCACTCTCTGTAAGTTACACTAGCCAAGACTCCCCGTGGCTTCTAGCTGAGTACATCAGCCACCACATTTGCCTTACCGGGATGGTAATGCAAAGTGAAGTCATAGTCCTGTAGGAACTCCATCCACCTGTGCTGCCTCATGTTGAGGTCCTGTTGTGTGAAGATGTACTTTAGACTTTTGTGGTTTGAAAATATCTCAAACTGTTCACCATATAGGTAGTGGTGCCAAGCCTTCAAGGTAAAGACAATGGCCACCAACTCCATGTCGTGCGTAGGGTAATTCTGCTCGTGATTCTTTAACTACTGAAAATTATAAGCTACCACCCTCCCGGACTATATCAATACACAATCGAGTCTGTCCTTCGAGGCACCATAATACACCGTGTACCTCTGTCCCCTTTCTGGAACTATCATAATAGGAGCTGATGTAAGTCTCTGCTTCAACTCCTAGAATGCCTTCTCACAAGCATCATTCCACTCAAACTTGACCTCTTTCTGGGTCAACTTGGTCATAGGAGCAGCTAATCGAGAGAAGTCCTCAATGAACCTTCTACAGTACCTTGTCAATCCCAAGAAACTATGTATCTCGAAGACTGACTTCAGCCTCTCCCAATTCATCACTGCTTCAACCTTCTCCAGGTCCACGGATACACCCGAAGCTGACACTACGTGTCCCAAAAACTTCACCTCAGTAAGCCAAAATTCACACTTGCTGAACTTGGCGTACAACTGATGATCTCTCAACATCTGGAGAACAATCCTCACGTGACCCTCGTGTTCCTCTTCAGACTTGGAGTAGATCAAGATGTCGTCAACAAAGACTACAACAAACTGATCTAGGTAGGGTTGAAACACCCTATGCATGAGATCCATGAATGCCGCTGGAGCATTTATCAATCCGGAAGGCATGATTGTAAACTCGAAATGCCCGTACCGTGTCCAAAACGTCGTCTTAGGGATATCAGCCTCCCTAACCCTCAACTGATGGTAACCGGTGCAGAGATCTATCTTGGAGTAGACTCGCACCCCTCTCAGCTGATCAAACAAGTCATCAATCCTCTGCAAGGGATATCTATTCTTGGTAGTAACCCTATTCAACTACTGATAGTCTATGCATAGTCGAAGGATTTTGTCCTTCCTCTTGGCAAACAACACCGGAGCGCCCCAAGGTGAAGTGCTCGGTCTAATGAAGCCCTTGTCCAATAATTCTTGCAACTGGACCTTGAGCTCCTGCAACTTAGCTTGTGCCATCCTATGCGGAATCATAGAAATAGGCGACGTACCGGGATGTAACTCAATGTTGAAGTCTCCATCTCTATGTGGAGGTAATCCTGGTAGTTCATCCGAAAAGACATCCTCATACTCACATACCACCCGAGGTAGACCCAACTCCTATCTCGCCTCGTCCTCTGGGGTAAGGCTTGTAAGCCAACTCATTAACTGTCTGTGCCATCTAGAGTCATACACGGCTTGGGGTAAAGGATCATGTTTTTTCCCCTGGAACTTAAAACAGACACCATCAGGTGTGTAAGCAGTGACCCTCTTCCTATCACAATAAATGATAACCCAATGTGCCGCAAAGCAATCCATCCCGAGGATCACATCAAACTCCGACATGTTTATGACCCTAAGATCCACAATGAGTAGAATCGCCGAGATCTCTAACTCATAGTCCTGACATACCTAATCAACTCTCACCCTAGCTCCTAGGGGAGAACTCACATGGAGTGACTTTTCCAAGGTCTTAATCTCTAAGCCTAAGTCTTTCACACATGATATAACAATAAAAGAATGCGATGCACCAGAGTCAAATAACACTCTAGCCCATAAAGCGAGAGAGTAAGAATGTACCCTGTATCACCGATGGATCTGTCGGCTCAGTCTGTGGCACCATGGCGTAGACACGCCCCTGGATTCCCAAAGTACCGGCTTGTGAGCCCTATCCTCGGCCTCGACCCATGCCCTGACCTAGTTAGCCTGCTTGCAGAGTTCCTGTACATGAAGTAGTAGGGGTCTGTGTAGCACCTTGAAGTTGGTACTGGCTCCCCTAGCCCATTGTGGGGTAGTGAGGAGTATAATGTGTCTGTGGTTGTCCCACCGAAGTCTGGGACTGAGATGACCCGTAACCCTGGGATCCCTGCCTCTGAGGGCAATTTCGTTTCATGTGACCTGGCTGTGGGCAATGAAAACATGCCCGTGAGCCAGCCTAGCTGGAAGCTCTGAAGTGTCTCCCGCTTTGGGAGGATTGACCCTGGCCTTGGCTTTGATGACCGCGGCCCTTTCCTTGGAATCCTTGAGGAGTAGGAATCCTCTTCTTGACCCTCATTCTTCTTGTCTTTAACACCCGCTTCCTGGATGTTTCGTGCATCTTCTACCTCTCTATCAATGACCATAGCTGTCATGGCCATCGAGTCCAAGTCTTATAGAAGAAGACCCACAATTTTGCCTCGGATGGACAACTTTAAACCATCCTCGAACTTTTTCACCTTGGCCATGTCAGTGGCCACATAGTCATTGACGAAACATGATAACTCCATCAACTTAGCCACGTATTCCATCACCATCATCGTCCCTTTTCGCAAGTCTAAGAACTCCCAGGCCTTTGCATGTCTCGCAGCCACCGGGAAATACTTGCCCATGAAGAGCTTCTTGAACTCTATCTAAGTCATAGCCTTCAAGTTCTTAGAGTCTTTCACGTAATCCCACCACAATTGGGATTCCCCTCTAATTGAAATGTTGCTAGGGTTATCTTGGTGGCGTCAGAGGTGATCTCTATAGCCCTCAATACCTTATCGACTTGCCAGAATCAATGGTCAGCCACCATAGGATCCATCCCTCCAATGAAGACCGGAGGTTGGTGTGCCTTGAACTTTTGGAGGTTACTTGAGCCTTCTTGTCCCCCACTTGCACCAGTCTGTGCAATTGTGGCTGCCATAGCACTAACTTGTGCTATGGTAGTAGCCCTCGTACCAATAGCCTCCACTAAGGCTTGTTGGTCAAAAGCCAATGGTGGTTGGTTATTGTTCCGTCCACCCCGACGTCCCTTTCCTCTAGGTGTCATCTACACACATGTCAAATGACAATAGATATTCACATAACATCCTAAGGTAGGGATCAAACTTGAAACATTGAGATTTATCTCCTTGTGTGTTCCCTAGTAGAGTCTATGCCACCCACTGGTAAACATGTATACCTTGAACTATCCCGTTCATTTCTTTTCTGACCCCCATGGTTATATTTTCTAACCCTAGTGTCACTTTTCCATATGTATTTTACCATGTATATTATGCACATAATCACATAGCATGTAATCATGTAACAAAATGTAAGCACATAAGATGGAATGTACAATACATGCAATTGTCTAAACCCAATGCCCATCAAGCCCTAGGTAATTCGTATACCTTAGCTCTGATACCAAGCTGTGACACCCCTAAATTCGGGGGTCCCGTTGACCACCGTCAACCTGCAAAAAATATTCGTAAGTGCCGCATAATCCTACATCACGTAATAGTATCCCTTTACCTGGAATTTTAACTCACACGTGTAACCCGTGTTCTTTCAATTATTTAATCCAACCAAGGTTTAATATACCCCAATACATCTCATTTAATGTCCATTTGTATCTTTGGAACCAAGGAATCAAAGTCCAAGGGCATAGCACTTTAGTTTAAAATTTGGAAATTTTGAAAAAGTGTACCGGTACAGTTTGCCCTCTGGACAGACAGTACCGATACACTCTGTCTTCTGGACCATAGGGTACCGGTACATAGTATCGGTACACTCTGTCCAATTTTGTCCGTTTCCCCTGTTTTTCATGTCCAATCCATCCCAAACATGTATAAAGATATTTTCTACATTATAAATGATTTACACAAGTCTATTATAACCCATTCCATACAATGTACATGCCAAAATGGAATTAAATCAAAAGTTTTACATAAAACTCGGTTTCATAGCCACAACCCAGCTCTTCTTCACCTTAGAGGCCCCGTATATGTGTCATCCACCAGAATATGCCCCGTACCTGAAATGTTTCCCGTATAGGATGAGCCAATGCCTAATAGAATACTTCTTACAAAGGCTACTACCCACCTGAGTGCGTATGAATGTATACATGCAACAACACTTAACCAATATCCATTCCAATGCAAGAATATTCAATTTATGTTGGAATATATCATGTTATGACATGAAATGAGATGAAACTCACTCACGCACATCAACCTAAGCCTTCACCAGCTCTCACCACACTATGCAATGCAAGTGTACTACATTTATCATTGATAAAATACATCCAATATCATTTTTAAAACACCCACCATATATTCATAAAACCACTTCAGTCATGGATGTTTTCCCATCAAATGAAATCATTATATAATAAAACCATGTGTCTTTGTTTGGGTAGTGGACATTTGGTGTCTCACCACCGGCTCCACAAACCGATACACTTTTTTAGAATTGCACCGTAGGAAGTGTATAAAACCAATAGTCGGGCTTTGCACCCGAGGACGTGTCAAGCCCTTCTTGTTATACTCGACACAAGTTTTTCATGCCATGCAACCGTGCGACTCTGTCGGACCTTGGTCCAACGGTACCGAGCCAACTTATCACCCACCTACTTGGTGTTTGATATCAACCATGCACTCACACCCATGAAATGCGATGTGTTCCTGTGCATATGCGATGTACTGAATGTCGTGAGCCAAATTAAAGACATGTCATGTCCCATATGTAATGGATGCCATATGGAAAAATTAAACCACACATCTTAACATGTGTCATGGCAATTTATATTATAGGCATATAAATTCCATAAATCAATACAATGTCAATATCTCAATGAGCACATATTAACATTTCTTTTCAACACATTTTCTAAGCATGTTATATTTCTTCTTGAAAATTTTGATTATAGTTAAATTTTTGAGTTGATGGTGCAATTGATTTGTCTACTTGGAGAAATAGTATTTATACTAAGGTCACGCAATTCGGACAGTTGGCCCACCGTCTGGACGGTCCAATAGTTCGGGTTCTTTGTTCTTTTGACTGTATTTTGTTATTTTGTTGTGTTGTATTTTATTCCTCAAAATTCCTTCAGTACACAAAATTAAATTTTATATTCTACAAAACTTTGCTAACCACTCTTTTTCTTGTCACAAAAATTGGTGTGTTTTTATTTATTTTATTTGTTATTCTATATTTACTAATTTTTCTAATTAATCTATAGTTATTTACATTTATTTACAAATACTTATATTTATTTACAAATATTTACAAGTATGTACAATTCTTTCAAAAATTATGATCATATTGATTTAGAGTCGGAACTTTCTGGATCAATATTACCAGTGACACAGTTAACTTCATTTCATACGTATCTTGTTAACATTGGGGTAGAATAGGATTGCATCTCAGGATAATCCTTGCTCTGCCCATACCTAATCCACCGAAGACGATCTAATGCTCGACCTAAAATTGGTTTCGCACACTGATTATATTGTCTTAAATGTTGTAAATGACCACATCTTACACAACCACCGAGACAATCGGCGCGTCGATTTTTTGCAAATATACTTTTTTTGCATAGGGGTCTTGATTGACTTTAAAAAATTTCTAAATTTCTGACTCTTCTAGCTTTTTTCATGATCAATGCATGGATATCTTTCGGAAGATGACGCAATAGAATTAAACTTAACCAAAATAGTTTTTCGTCTACTGTACACATAAATAGTACCAAAATAGTTTTTTTTTAAAAGACTCTATCCAGTTCTTTAACGTTTGCCAGTCACAAAGACAAACTTAATAGTGATATTAAAATAAAATAAATACTAAGACACATCCTTACCTCCCCAACTTAATTTAAACATTATCTAGAAATGTAACAACAGTGATAGTTAATATTGATATGGAAACCCGACAATCTTTTGTCATTTCACTGATTGGGATATCTAGTTGTACTCAGAAGATACTCTGTCAAATAAATTACACTTCATTAGTAATTTTATAGAGATTTAATCAACAATTTACTTTTCAAAGCATATAAACAGGATCAGAAAGTTGTACAACAGTTATTTCTTGAGTAAATCCATCATAATATGGTTTAAGTCTTTGACCATTGACTTTAAAGATATTTCCAGTTAATGGATTTTCAATTTCAATTGCTCCAAAGTCAAAAACTTGTTTGACAATGTAAGGACCAGTCCATCTTGTCCATCAAGAAATAAATGACGTTTTGCATTATATAATAGCACTTTTTGAGATGGCTCAAAAGATTTTCGCATGATAGTTTTATCATAAAAAAATTTTGTTCTTGATTTAGCAATTTTTGCATTTTCATAAGCTTCATTTCTCAATTCCTCTAATTCACTTATTTGAAGTTTACGAGTTATTCCAACTTTGTCTATATCAAAATTCATCAATTTAATTGTCCAATATGCTCGATGTTCTAATTCTACAGGCAAGGGACATGACTTTTCATATACTAACCGATAAGGAGACATCCCTAAAATAGTTTTATATGTAGTACGGTAAGCCCAAAGCGCATCGATCAATCTTAAGGACCAATCTTTACGATCTAGATTTACTATTTTTTCTAAAATATATTTTATCTCCTTATTAGCTAATTCAGCTTTGTCCATTTGTCTGTGGATGATATGGAATGGATATTTTAAATGAAATTGAGAATTTTTTCATAAGATTTTTAAAAAATTTATTAAAAAAATGTAATCCATTGTCACTTATAATGGTTCGAGGAATTTCAAATCTAGACAAAATATTTTCTTTCAAAAACTTGATCACTATCAGATATAGGATTAATAATATTTGTATCTAATAGTTTAAGTACTTCATTGTGAACTACTTCTTTTAAATGTGGATTTAATCTTCTTTGTATTTGACAAGATGGTTTAGCATTTTCTTCTAAATATATACAATGAGTACAGAATAGTGGGCTTATACCTTTTATATAAACTATTGCCCATTTAAGAACACTTTAATGATTTTTCAATACTTCTGTTAATTCTTTTTCTTGACTTTTAGATAATTTTGATGATAGGATTACAGGATGGATTTTATTTTTTTCCAGAAAATCATATTTCAGATTGATTGGAAGAGGTTTTATATCCGGCTTAAAAATCTTGACATTGGATTCTACAGATTTAGGCAACATATTTTTAGATACAGATTTTATTGTGTTTAAATATTTTTTGAGAAAAACCTTTTTAAAAAACTTTTGGATTAATGTTTCAACACAATTTATTTCATACACTTCATCTGCTTCTCTAGGCTGGTTAGCACTATTAAAAATATTTAGTTCCAATGTCATATTTTCAAATGAAAGTTTCATGATTCCATTTCTGCAATTAATCAAAGCACTTGATGTAGCTAGGAATGGTTGACCTAGAATCAAAGGTATATACGCAGATTTATAATAATTTGGTTCCGTTTCTATAATGATAAAATCTGCTAAAAAATAAAATTGATCAACTAGGACTATAACATCTTCCACAGTTCCTCGTGGAATTTTTATTGATCGGTATACTAATTGTAATGTGATATTGGAGGGTTTTAGTTCACTTAATCCTAATTGTGTATAGACCGAGTTTGACATTAAATTACAACTGGATCCAAGATCTAGCAAAGCTTCTTTGATTTTGAAATTTTCAATGATGCATGAGACTGTTGGACTTCCTAGATCTTTGTACTTAAGAAGAGTATCATGTTGTATTATAGTATTAACTTGTACAATTAGGAATTCTTTCTTTAGTACATTAGTTTTTATTTTTATTTTGCAAAGATCTTTTGAAAACTAAGCATAAGCTGGAACTCATTTTATTGCATCTAACAAAGGAATGTTGATCTTGACTTGTTTGAATAGTTCAAAATTTTCAGATTATTCTTTTTCAGATGAAAGTTTCTTGATCTTTTGAGGAAAAGGTAAAGGAATAGGACATGGTTGATCTTTTTTATTTTGTACTTCTGGTTGTTTTTCAATTGAAGGTTCAGGCTCAAGTGGTTCATTAATAGGAATTTCTTTATGTATTTTCTTTGAAATTTTTGGTTTAATAGTTTTGTCAACGATTTTTTCACTTCTTAGTGCTGTGATTGCTTGTACTTGACTTGGGGAAGCTTCAAATGATATAGCATTAGCTTGACTCTGACTTTGTGGAGGTTTTGGTTGAGATGGAAACTTGCCATTTTCTGGTAGGCTGAGAGACTGAGTCAACTTAGCTAGATGACTTTTAATGTCTTCAATAATCTGAAAAGTTTGAGCTTTAAAATCATTAAAAGCTTGAGTTATTTGAGTGTTAAAATTCATTCGACTTTGCATAAATTGATTCATAGTGTCCTCCAGAGTTCTTCTTTGAGGAGGTTGATATGGTTGATAATTTTGCTGATTTTGTGGTTGTGGTGGACCTTGTGTTTGATTTGTGGGTTATGTAATTCTCCAACTAAAATTCGGACAATTTCTCCATCTTGGATTGTAAGTTTCAAAGTATGGATTCAAATAAGGCTTATTATTAAAAGTTGGAATAGCATTAGAATGTTCAATTAACACTTCTTTAAATGCAGATATAGTTGGACACTCTACTGCAGGATGTCCTGACAAGGCACAAATTTCACAAATTTGATCAGTAGTTGAAATAACAGATACTTGTTTTATTTTCCTCATTTCTAAAGCCTCTAGTTTTTGAGCTAAACTTGTCATTTTAGCTCTTAAATCATCATCATCCTTTAACACATATGTTCCTCTTTCGGATGTAGATGGCTTAGTTTCTATTATAGTTGAAGAAGTTGAGTCCCACATCTGGGAACTCTCAGAAATAATATCAAAAAATTAAAATGCTTCTTCAGGGTTTTTGTGACGCCGCTAGAACCGGGGGTCCCGTTGACCATCCTTCAACCCGCAAAAATGTCCATGATTGTTGCTTGATCCGACACCACGTCAATAGTTTCCCATTTACCAGGATTTTAAACTCACACGTGAAACCCGTGCACCTTTATCATTTTATCTAACTGTGGTCCAATGTACCTCATTCCTAACCGTGGTCCAATGTACCACATTCCATTCTCCATTATAGTCCATTGATATCATAGGAACTAAAGGATGCATAGCCCAAGGCCTGGGAGAAAGAAAAAAAATTTTCAAAATCTTCCAAAGCGTACCATTGCGTCATTTCGTTAGCCTCTGACCTTTGACCACATTACAACCTATACAAGCCATAATTGATCTCAAGTTTGATGCATGTGTGTGTTGTCGACTGAAAAACTAGGGTATGTTAAATAGTATTTCTTTAATTGCATTGATAATCTTCCATGAGATTATGCCAAGAACATGATTAGTCTACTTTCTTAAGATTTTCACTCCCTTTCTAACTATGCATGTGATTTTTTGATTGGCCATCCTCTGAACACGTGCCTTTTGAAAGATAAGTCACTATAATCGGAGGAAATTTTTGTTGAGGGCATTTCTAAGAGAGGTTTATGAAATCAAAGCTATCCATGGAGGGTGGTAAACTGAAATGTTTGTTATGTAACAATTCTTGTTTTTAGAAAGACCATTCCTACTACACAAGGAATTCCAAATACCAATGTAACAAGTGTTTATTTTTGCATATAGTACATACCTATGACAGAGAAGTGGTTGTAAAAAATAGAACACTCAAAATTAAGGGATGGGGTGTCTCAACGATCATCGGCCAAACTCATATACGCATCTTTTTAACTGAAGTTTGTAGGTAGCTTCACTGGAAACCTTCACGAGACAAAACACATCCACTAGGGATCACCTAGGGGTTTAACGGCTTGTTGCATATGCTATGCTAAATACAATCATTTTATCTACAAAAGTGATTTTGTTCTATTGTTTTTTATTACTAGGGACTAGTAATGTCTAGGTTGGGGGTGTGATTAACCCTAATTAATGCATAATTTAATTAAGTTAATTGGTCAATTATGTTAGTTAAACAAAGTCAAACTAGTCAAATAAATAAAATTAGGGTTAGTGTGTGAATTAGGGATAATGCATTGATTGTTGTTCTTTTTAGGGTTTTGTGCATCAAAGCTACCAACTACTGGGGAGCCAATTATCAAAGCTACAAACTACAGGGTGCCAATTATTAAAGCTACAAACTATAGGGCACCAATTATCAAATGCTCAAAACAAACGGGGACCAAAGTGTAATTCAAGCCCTCCCTTTTTGCCTATAAATACCATTCCTTGGGTCTTGTAAAGATCATCTTTGTTTACTTGTATCATCTTTCTCATAAAGAGCATCTTTTCGTAGTGGAAAAATCCTTCAAAAGTTATTATTGCTTTCTTGTATCATCTTTCTTGTAAAGAGCATCTTTTGGTAGTGGAAAACCCTCCAAAAGTTATTATTTATTTCTTATATCATTGCTTTCTTGAAAAGAGCACCTTTTGGTAGTAGAAAATCCTCCAAAAGTCATTGTTTCTTTCTTATTATTGCTTTCTTTTCTTGTATTATTGCTTTGTTTTAATATATCGCTTCTTTTATTGTATTATTGTTTTCTTTTATTTCCATTATTTTGAGCTTCCTTCTTCCCTTAGAGGAGTGAAACTCTTCCACTTTTCTAGAGTTTTACCAAAGCCGTGAAGGGTGGAACGTGATTCACTCATTCTTTGTCGAAGATTAGCTCCATGTGTAATATGGTTTACCTTACAACTCCTCCACTTAGAGGGATGAACATCACTCACTTTTCTAGTTTTACCAAAGCCATGAAGAGTGTGTAGTTTATCATTCAATCTTTTGTAAGAGATAACGGACATATATAATTATCCGAAAGTTATATTTGTGCATTTTGTTTATGCTTAGCTCCAATCTTCATTTCTTCATAATATCTTCTCATTACATTGTTGTATTTACCTTAAGCATGAGTAGCTAAGTCTTTAAGTTGGCTAATCGAAGGGAGACCTCCTCTTGGATATGCCATTTCAACTCATCTTTTTTCCTTCCCTCGGTGTACGATGGTTTGATTTGACTGGGTTGAGTGAGGACATGGTGTGAGTCTTTGATATCCCGTAGACTTGTCATGGGTTATGCTTGGATCCTCACTTCCATCTCATCCCTCGCTGCCCACAAATTAATTATTCATCTATGCACCATTGGAGGAAGGTTTCAAGTTGACTTGACATTCCCATTGGAGTGAACCCTTCGGATTTGCCAACACTTGTTTTCCACTTCAATTTCATCACAACACAAATCACAAACCAACTTCAAACAATAAAAGATTTTACACTTTTCTTTCACCAAAAGTACCTTCTACACGATTCACCTCCTTCCCTGAGGAGATGACCTTGGAATACGGTTTCAAGTAAAATAGGACACACAAAAGTCTTCTTGTGCTTGGGAAGCATTTTTGTTCACACACTGACACACATTTCATTCCACCATTCCATTGCCCTTTCTTTTTGACATCATTCCAAGGGAGAGTGACACTCCCCTCCACACATAGACTATACGCATTAAGGGATGTTGTTTTGAGGTTAGGATATACTACAAAGAAAATGATCAAGCAGTGGGTATACACAGACTTATTTTATTCCTCCCTACCCCACCATGGGCGAGGAAAACTAGTATTAGTTTTAGGGTGCTACACAGGCCCCTACTACTTCATGAGTAGGGACTCTACAATCAGGCCAGATGGGCCAGGGCATGGGTCGAGGTCAAGAGCAAGGCTTACAAACTGGGAATTCGGGGATCCAGGGGTTAGTCAGTTATTCAGGGTACATTTCTACTATCTCGCTTATGGGCAAGGGTATTATTTTACTCTGATGCATCATATTCATTTATTTTTGCGTCATGTGTAAGGAATTTAGGCTTAGAGGTTGAGACCTTGGAAGAGCCATTGTATGTGAGTGCTTCCTTAGGAGCTAGGGTGAGTATTGATCAGATATGTTGGGGTTGTGAGTTAGAGATCTTGGGGATTCTACTCACCGTAAATCTTAGGGTCATGGATATATCAGAGTTTGATGTCATCCTTAGGATGGATTAGTTGATGGCACACCGAGTTGTCATCGATTGTGATCAAAAGAGGTCACTGTATACATCATAGGACATATGTTTTAAATTTCAAGGGGGAGAAACATGATGTTTTATCCCAAGTAGTATATAATTCGCATTGGCATGGGCAGTTGATGGGTTGACTAGCAAGCCTTACCTTAGAGGAAGAGGTGAGATTGGAGTTGGGCCTACCTCGGGTGGTTTGTGAGTATGAGGATATTTTTTTGGATGAACTACTAGGATTACCTCCACACAGGGATGTGGACTTCACTATTGAGTTGCACCCTAGTACATTGCCTATTTTTATGATTCTACATAGAATGACAACTTACAGAATTACAAGAACTCAAGGTCCAATTGCAAGATGGACAGGGGCTTTATTAGACCGAGTACCTCACCTTGGGGCGCTCCGGTGTTGTTTGTCAAAAAGAAGGATAAAACCCTTCATCTATGTATAAACTATCAACAATTGAATCAGGTTACTATTAGGAATAGATACCCTTTGTTGAGGATTGATGATTTATTTGATTAGCTGAGACGGGCACGGGTCTACTCCAAGATAGATTTAAAAATAGGTTACAATCAGTTAAGAATTAGGGAGGCGGATATCCCTAAGATGACGAATGCCATTAGTTAAGGATTAGGGAGGTGGATATCCCTAAGATGGTTTTTAGGATGTGGTATGGCCATTTCGAGTTCACAGTTATGTCATTTAGATTGGCAAATGCCCCGACGACATTCATAGATATCATGTATAAGGTGTTTCAACCCTACCTAGATCAGTTTGTTGTGGTCTTTGTTTATGACATTTTGATCTACTCCAAGTCTGAGGAGGAGCATGAGTTCACTTGAGGGTTGTTCTCCAGACCTTGAGAGACCACCGATTGTATGATAAGTTCAACGAGTGTGAATTTTGGCTAACGAATGTAAAATTTTTAGGACACATGGTGTCGACTTTGGGTATCCGTGGACATGAAGAAGGTTGAGGTAGTCATGAGTTGAGAGAGGCTGAAGTCAGTCTTTGAGACATGCAATTTCTTAAGATTGGTGGGGGTATTACATGAGGTTTATTGAGCACTTCTCCCAGCTAGCTACACCTATGACTAGATTGACCGGGAAGGAGGTCAAGTTTTAGTGGGATGACCCGTGTAAGAGAGCATTTCAAGAGTTAAAGAAGAGGCTTACTTCAGGTCTGATTTTGACAGTTTTAGACAGGGGACACAGGTATACAGTGTATTGTGATGCCTCCAAGGACAGACTTGAGTGTGTTTTGATGCAGTCTGAGATGGTGGTTGCTTATGGTTCTCGGTAAGAACTACGAGCAGAACTACCTTACGCACGACATGGAGTTGGTGGCCATTGTGTTTGCCTTGAAGGTTTGGCACCACTATTTAAACGGTGAGCAATTTGAGGTATTTTTAAACCACAAGAGTCTAAAGCACATCTTTACATAGCGGGACCTCAATATAAGGCAACGTAGGTGGATGGAATATTTAGAGGACTATGACTTTTTTTTGCATTACCATCCTAGTAAGGCAAACATGGTGGTTGATGCACTCAGACGAAATTCATGGGGAGTCTTGGATAGTGTGGCTTCTTGGGAGTAGTAGATGCTCGAGACAGTGGGGGCAGTTTGGGCTATACTACAGGGGTTAGGTTCGGGGTACTTTAGGGAGTTTGGTGGCTATGCATTCCCTATTGAGCAGAGTGATTGAGTCCTAGGGACAGGACACAAAGACTTTGTCTATTAGGGTTCGTGTATAGGCGGGTGCAAGTGATGAGGGTTGAGCCATTCAAACAGATGATAGTCTTCAATTTAGGGGAAGGGTTGTAGTTCCCTAGTCTATGGATCTGAGAGAGGAGATCCTTAGGGAGTTTCATTGCTCCCATTTAGCGTTGCATCTAGCTGGTACAAAAGATGTATAATAACCTTTCCACCTAGTTCTATTGGAGTGGGACGAAGAGGCACATTGGATATTTTGTTGGCCGACGATGTCTCACGTGTCAATAGGTCGAGGCTAAGCACTAGAGACCAACAGGGTTGGTCTAGCCTTTGGAGGTGGCTAAGTGGAAGTGGGAGCACGTCACAATGGATTTTGTAACCCACGTACCACAAACATCGTGGGGACATAAAGCGATGTGGGTGATAGTGGACTGCCTTAAGAAGTCGGTACACTTTTTGGTAGTATAGATGACCTTCACACTAGAGGAATTCTATAGGTTGTACATACGAGAGATTGTCTTGTTACGTAGGGTGCCCATATCTATAGTATTGGATTCGTATCCCAGGTTCATGACCCATTTTTGGGAGAGTTTCTAGCGTGTCAGGGGGATACAATTGATGATTAGCATAACTTTTCATCCCAGAAGGACGGTCAATCAGAGTGGACCATCCAGACTTTAGAAGAAATGCTACGGGCATGCATCCTAGATCTCAAGGGTAGCTAGAAAGATCATTTATCCTTAATAGATTTCGCCTACAACAGTTATCAGGTAAGCATACAAATGACACCCTATGAGGCACTTTTATGGGAGGCTGTGTTGTTCTCTGATTTGTTGGACAAAGGTTGGAGAGAGACCTTCTATGGGTCCGAATTTGGTTAGAGACATCTCAGAAAAGGTGGACTTGAAACGAAAACGTCTTCTCACGGCTAAGAGTCGATAGAAGAGCTACGCTGATAGGCGGCAGCGACCTCTAGAGTTTGAGGTTAGAGATCACATCTTCTTGAAGGTGATACCTAAAAGGGAAGTGGTCAGGTTCAAAAAGAGGGAAAAGTTGTCACCGAGGTATATTGGGCTTTTCGAGGTACTCGAGAGGGTTGGTACAGTTGCTTATCGGTTGGCATTACCACCAAATTTATCTTGTGCTCATGCATTATTCCATGTCTCTATGCTCCAAAATTACACTCTAGCTTCAACCCATGTGGTGGAATGGGGTGAGTTGATTGTTGATGCAGATGGGACCTCCAAGGAGGGACCATTGGGTATCATGGATATCCGAGAGCAAGTTTTGCGAGGCAAGACCGTGAGGCTGGTGAAGGTACTATGGCAGCACCGAGATGTGGAATAGGCAACATGGAGATACATGTTTGTTGTCATGAGTGTGTGAATTTTCGGGAATGAAAATCTTTTAAGGGGGGAAGAATGTAAAATCTGGGTAAATTTGAATTTTTATAAAAAAAGAAAAGCAAAACGATAAATTGTCACTTTGGTACGGGTTGATTTTTTTTATAGGACTTGGATGAAGAAATGGACCTCACCGTTGGATTCTTCACGTGAAATCTAGTTACTTAGTCAATTTTTGTTGAATTCTGAGACAATCAAATTTTTTACGTTTTACGGGATACGATCAGGTGTTGCATCACTTAAGAATGAGTGTGGGTGTGTGTGCATGGTTTGATCAAACACTATTCTTGGTGGATGATGCGTGGGCTCGGGCTAGTTGGGCCGATGGTTTGACTGAGTCGCACAGTTAAAAATAGGGTTGGGGTTAGCAAGAAGGGATATATTGGCCCTCAAGTGCATGATCCAGTGATTGGATATGCATTCTGTTGGTGTAGAGTCTATAAAGTGTGTAGGTGTACGCGGATCCGTTGGTGGAAGTCCATTAATGTCGTGATGGTTGGGTGCCCATTAGTGTTAGTCCATAAATACCCACCTCAAGAAAGACCTGAGCTTTATACTGGTTATTGGATTTGCAGCATCAATGGTGGGGGCTTGGAATGCCCAAATTAATATGCATGGCGCTGCATGTGTTGATGAAGCCAGTAAAGGCAAGGGTTGAGTTACATGTGTGAGTCTATCTCATAACATGGCATGGTATAAATGATTCCATTATTGAATTGCATATTCTTAAATGGAGTAAATGTTGCTTGTGTTGTGCATGTGAACATTTCATATGCATATAGGTTGGGGAGTAACCTCTTTAGGATATACCATATTGAGCATGACTCACCTTTTATGGGGACAACATTTTAGGAGCGGGACATGAGCAGGTGGACAGCTCTCAATAGGGCTCTCATTGTTAAAAAAAGCCGAGATGTGTCTTTTGAATCATGTTTTTGTAAAACTAAGATGTAATCTAGTTTTTGGACATGTAATGTCATGCAAAGGATTTTAAATTAACTCATACGAATTGTATTTTGTTTAAAGTGAATGTTATATGAGTTTGAGTTAGTTTGTAAAGGGTTGGAATTGAAAAATGATGGAAACAAGGGAAAACTACTAAGACCTACTGATAGAACTATGAGACCTTCTACTGGTAGAACTTTTCTAGTAGGCTTTTCCTACCAGTAGAATGTCACGTTTCTGTGGTAGAACATTTACAATGAGTTTTTCTACCGGTACAACTTTGATAAACCTACTAGTAGAACATTTTCAGTAGCCTTTTCTACTGGTAAAACTTGTACTTCTTCTACCAATAGGTTTTGTTTGACCTTCAAAATTTTGAAATGCTTTTGCTATGCCTTCGGGCCTTGAGTCCTTTTACTCAAATGATGTAAATGGATAATAATTGAGTATGGTTTGAGGTATATTAGACTTTGGAAGGGTCATTTGATTGAATGGTACATAGGTTATGCGTTCAGGAGTGCTTCGTACATAGGTTATGTTGGGCTATACGACATTCATGAGTATTTATGCGGGTTGATGGGTGATTAACAGGTTGACAAAACCCTCCCTGTTTTAGGGGCATCACACTAATAGCATGATTTTGGTCCCCAAACATATATTTGAGGCTCAAAATCATATCATAGGCGGTGGTCATACACTTATGCTGATGTTTCAGCACACCAGACATAGATTCCAAAATGTAACACCGCACCATCTCACTAGCCTTTGTCTGGCTCCGATAATCCAAGACATCCTCTTTAGTTACCCCATCATCAGGTCTATCTAGACAGGGATCAATGAGCACAAATTTGTATTACTCAGCGGTCAACACAATATCCAATTTTTTTTTCCAGGCTATATAGTTTGATCCATCTAGTTTTTATTCTTTAAGTATAACAGATAGAGGATTGAATGAACCACCCACTTTAAAAAACCTGAAAATCACATAATTAAAAATTTTAATGTGCGAAATAAACATCAAATTCAAAATTTAAATTTGTTTCCCCATAACAATATTTAAATGAATTCACTAGCAACCTGAAACATCGCGAATAGCATGCCTCGATAGGGAAGGACATATCCTATCCATCATTTGTCCAGACATGCCATTGTCTATTAATTTTACTATCTAGCCACTATACTATGACAAGTAAAATTAAATAGTTGGCTTAGCTTTAGTCCTATAAATAACAACAGCGACTTAGATAGAGAATATACTATTATTTATAGCTAAGTGTATACTGCTTATTAGGTAAAATTAGCATATTACTATGCCTTTTTAAGACTAATTATACTTGGATAGAGTTTAAATGATGACATTTCAAGTCCTAAAGTGAACAAGTGCTCAAAAAGCATTATATATCAAACTTGAATGTAGCACCAGCACATTGGGGGACAAAATTGAAAAACCTTGGAACAAAGCAAGAACGTTCGAACACCAAACAATGTTCGAACGTTCCCCTGAATTAATTAAAGATCAGGCTACTGAGGCATGGCATGTTACAGCTACCCTAAGGTACTTGAGTACCACATTCGAATGCCAATCAACGTTCGAACGTTATCATAAATCATGATAAGACCAGACTACTGCATGAAGTGTGGAAATAAACTTCACAGTAGACTACAGGCCACTTGAGTGGGAAGGTCAGACTCCATCAGCACGTTCGAATGCCCATCAAACAAAGATAGAGACAACGTTCGAACACTAGACAACGTTCAAACGTTGTCCCCAGACTGGCTGTAGAGTAGTTGGCTTTCACTTGGACTTGGCAGCATACACTATTCCTTCACACTCTCTTATCTCCCCCTCGGCCTTGCCTATAAATAATCCCCTCATGGGAGCTTTGAAGAGAAGTTTTTTTCTTTGTAGGAAACTAGAACTTGGTTTGTAAGGCTTAGACTACACCAAGAACTAGTAGAGAGCTTGAAGGAGGCTTAGACTCTCACTTGTAGTTGTATAATTAGTCTTAGACTTAGTCATATATTTACTTGTATCAAGGGAGATATATCATCTTTTGGTTGCAGTGGAAACCCTCCAAAAGTGACTGGCTTTTGTCTACTTTTATTTATTGTCTTTCACGTCCATTGCTTGAGCATCCTTCTTCCCTTAAAGGAGTGAAACTCTTCCACTTTTCTAGAGCTTTACCAAAACCGTGAAGGGTGAAACGTGATTCACTCATTCTTTGTCGAAGATTGGCTCCTCGCTTATTGTACTTTACTTTGTAAGTCCTCTACTTGGAGGGATGAGCATCACTCACTTTTCTAGCTTTACCAAAGCCATGAAGAGTGAGTAGTTTCTCATTTACTCTTTAGTAAGAGGTGATGGACATGTATAAGTCAACTGGAAGTTATATTTTGTGCATTTCATTTATGCTTTAATGCTTTATATTACATCTGCTTTTTGAATGATTGAATGCATCTAGCAAATCTAAGGTGCTTTGTATAACCATGGGTTCTTTCTATGACATGGATGACTCTTGCATAGAAAGATCCATGTGTTCAAGGCAAGTACTTTGGCTAGATCTTCATGAGTACCTTTCAATCTTCACCATTATTGGACTTCATTTAAAATATGGAATATTAACGCCATGGTTGGATGTCTTGTAGAAACACTTGCTTGTTTGTAGATGGGTTGAGTCTCAACACAGACAATTATTGTAAACTTCTAGAAAGGCATCGAAATCATGTGCTTAATTCTTACAATCCACCTTTACCTTCCGATTGACTTGCCGTTCACATGGGAGTTAAATGAGTTACCAAGCACAAGTATAATAAACCGGATGATTAACTACATGTTCAAATCCTCGAGCTAAAGGGTGACTGTTTACACTTTAATTTATCTTATATTTTGTCTAAAAAACTCTTGGAAAGAATCTTATATGATGTTCAGGAAATCCCATAACTTCAAACTATCAAAGTTTTCAGTTACTTGGTCTCTATCACTGCTATTTCAAAACACTAATCATAGTTCCCTGTGGATTCAATTATGGACTTAACATGATTATTACTACAACTTGACTACTTGCACTTGGGTGTACACATATCGGATCAAGTCAATTTTTTGGCGCCATTGCCAGGAAACCATAAAAGGTATTTTAAGGTAAAAGGTAAGAAGACCTTCCTTTTTGTATATATTCTTTCTTTGCTTTATTGTGCATAAATTATTTTTTTATGTGTGAGGATGATCCTCACTTTCAAAATTTGCTAGGAGAATCTATTGAATCTGTGAATCAGTCTGAACCATCTTCACCTATATTAGTAGCAGACCCTCTTGCTAATAATATGGCAAATAATGAGAGACAAGGAGAATTTTATGTGAGAGAGGGGGAAGTGCCTAATATTCGAACTTTGCAGGATTACTTAAATCCCACAAGAAATAGTGTCCCCTCTTGTTTCATCTTTCCTAAAGATGCACCCTTTTTACTATAAAGCCGGGGACAGTTCAACTAATCCCTCAATTCCATGGACTCGAAACAGAAAACCCATATCTACACATAAAGGAGTTTGAGGAAGTATGTGGAATGTTTCAAGACAATTTTGAGCTAGCCAAAATGAAACATTTTTCATTTTCTCTAAAGGATAAAGCTAAACAATGCCTAAGTTGCTTAAAAGCTCTTTCAATACCTGACCGGCGGGCAATACAACATGAATTTTTCAAAACAATTTTTCCTCTACAATGCACTAATGCATTGAAAAGGCAAATCATTAATTTTTTGGTTAAAGAAGGAGAAACCTTTTACCAAAGTTGTGAGAGATTCAAGGATGTACTCCAATCTTGCCCGCACCATGCTTTTGAGAATGGGACTTTGGTAAGATTCTTTTATGACTCCTTGCTCACTAGACTATGTCAGTTTGTCGAAATGATGGCTCAATGAGAGTTTATGGGTAAGGGTCTGAAGAAGGCATTCAATTTTTTTGACACCATATCTGACAGTTCTTAGATGTGGGACTTAGCCACCCCTACTATTGTTGAAGTCAAACCATCTACTTCCTAAGGTGGTAAGTATGTCTTAAGCGATGATGATGACCTAAGAGCAAAAATGACCACCCTATCTCGAAAGCTTGAAGCTTTCGAGATAAAAAAGGTTCATCAAGTTGACGTTGGCCCTCCCACAGAGCAAGTGGCTTTTGTGCGCTGATAGGACACCCTACTGGGGAGTGTCCTACCATTCCAACATTCAAAGAGGTTTTGCTGGAGCAAAAAAATGCAATATCTAACTTCAACAAGCCTTACTCCAACCCATATTCTGAAACATACAATCCAGGGTGGCGGAACCACCCAAACTTCAGTTGCAGAAATACACAACCAACTCCCATGAACCAACAACAAGGTTCACACCCACTACCTCAAGGACCTCCCACGTATCAACCATACTAACTATCACAAAAGGGGAGCCCTGAGGATACCCTGAATCAGTTTATGCAAAGCCAAATAAACTATAACAATAGTTCCACTCGGGCATTTACTGATTTTAAAACCCAGACCACTCAATCTTTCGAGGATCTTAAAAGCCACATCCAAAGTTGACCCAATCCATGACCACATATGAGAAGGAAAAGTTTTCTACCCAACCAAAACCACCACAAGACCAATTTTAGGTGAGAAATCCTACAATCATGGAAACTCCACAAGACTATGCGCAAGTTATCACTACACTAAGAAGTGGCAAGGTGATTGACAAGACTATAATAGACATGCTAATTCCCAAGCCAAAATCTAAGTCAATCCCAGTCAAGTCATCAGTTGAGCCTGAACATGTGATTGAGGAAAAGCTTGAACCATCAAAAGGAAAGGGACCCTTGTGTCATATTCCTATTCCTTTTCCTCATAGACTCACAACAGTATAGAAGTTGAATAATCAGACAAAAATTTACATGCTCTTTAAGCAAGTAAAGATCAACATCCCACTTCTAGATGCAATCAAATAGGTTCCGTCTTATGCAAAGTTTCTGAAAGACTTGTGCACAGTTAAGAGAAGCCAGAATGTCCAAAAAAAGAGCTTTCTTAATAGAACAAGCCAATTTCTTGCTTCAACATAAAACCCCTTGATGAGATCAAAATATTGCATATTTGAAGGCCTCATTACATGCATTTTAACCCAAATTTTGTGTCAAAGTACTTAGAGTTAGCCGAAATTATCAATATTATTGAATTTTCGATGTTGTAGGTAATTATAGTGTAAATCATGTATTTTAGAACCTTGCAACCAAGTATGGATATGTGGTGAAGGCATGGACACATTAAATGAGGATTGGGAGGTTTGGAAGGTGAAGACACCAAGAGAAATGGATTTTGGAAGGTTTAGCCCACTTCTAGAAGTTGTAGATCTGTATGTCTTCTATATTGTGTCAAAATTTCAGCTCAATTGGATGGTGGATCAAAAGTTATGATGATTCTATAAAAACTGGTCCGGAGTAGAAGTGTACCAGTACGCGTACTAGTACCCCAAACTCCAGTAGCCTTAGCATACCGGTACGCTCAACTAAAAAACCCAGAAATACCTACAAATCATCTCCAACTTGCCCCTTGATATATTCTTCATATATACATGCCTCCTACACCCCAAAGTCAGCAAAAGAGGAGGAAGGATGGGAGAGGAGGGGAGAGAAAGAGGGAGGCCTGGGGAGTTACTAGGTAGGCTATGCTCGTCCTAGCCTGTCTAAAGCCATCCACTCACCTCCTATTGATGGGTGACCTACACACAGGCTAGGAGAGCCTCAAGGACAAAAATGTAGAGCTCTCACACTCCATATACTCAGCATTCACCATACATTGAAGGGTGGCTACCTAAGCTTAGAAAATCCCAAGGAAGAAGATGATGAATAGTGTAATNCCATATATTCAGCATTACACAAGTTTTGAAAGGGGTGGCTACCTAAGCCTAGAAAATCCCAAGGAAGAAGATGATGAATAGTGTAATAGAGAAATTTATGTTTTTGCATTTTCTTCACCCATTTCATTGTTGTAAGTTGTAGTTCTCTTGTAATCTTTATTTCTTGTATTGTACTCTCCTTTATTTCAAGTTTAATTACATGTTCTTCAATATTTACAACTGGGTTTCAATGCTCTGCTTTGCAACTTTTCCATTTTAGTATTAAATGAACTTCTCTTTGTAGTTTACCATTTCCTAGCATTAATACAAGTTCTAAGTTTCATTTTCATTTCCATTTCCTTTACTTGTCTCTTTACATTATAAATGTTGTTACTTTAAACATGAATAGCTAGAGCTCTAAGTTGGCTAATCCAAGGGAGAACTCCTCTTGGGTATTCCATTTCAACTCATTTTCTTTCCTCCTCTCGGTGTACAATGGTTCAGTTTGACTGGGTTGAGAGTGGATTAGGTTGTGAGTCTTTGATATCCCGTACGCCTAGTCATGATTTATGCTTGGATCCTCACCATCTCGTCCCTAACTTCCCACGAATCAATCGTTCATCTATGCACCATTGAAGGAAGGTTTCGAGTTGAGTTTAGATTCCCATTGGAATGACCTATTTGGATTAGCCAACACTTGTTTTATTGTATTTTCATTTACAAAACACAAACCACAAAACTCAAAACTCAAAAGATTTTACACTTCTCTTCCATTTTGACAAAATCACCTTCACACACTTGAACTTTCCTTCCCTGAGGAGATGACCTTGGAATACTTTTTCAAGTAAAACATGACATTCAAAAGACTTCTTGCGCTTGCGGAGCAGTTTTGTTCACAACATTACACACATTTTGTACATTTCATATTCCACAATTTCGTTGCCCATTTTCCCCCATCATTCCGAGGGAGAGTGACACTTCCCCATTCCTATAAGCCATACACACATTTTGTACATTTACATTTTCCACCATTTTTTGTATAGAATAATGGGAAATGTGAAAACTTTTGAAAATTTTGGACATTTTCTGTGAAAAATATCCAATATTGAACTATATTCCCCTACCCTAATTGTTATGGGATTTGTGATTTCTTGATCTTCATTTTAAACTTTGAATACATGAACACATTATAGAAGTTTATCCTATTGCCAAGAGTATCACATATGTGTTTTCTTTCAAAATCAACCCTTGTGCACCTTGAATGTGTAATTTGGACAATTTACGGATTGAGTTCACATTTGAGTGCTTGACATGAATAGTGGAGATGAATAAGAACCCATGTGAGCTTTAATGTCAATCCCCGTTTGGAGGGAGCTTATTTTTACTCAAGAACAAATTTTCAAATTCCACATTTATTCAATAATCTCATTATGCTTGTTTTGGTTAGGTGCATTTGGGTAGTTCATTGACTTTGTCTTGATATGTACAATGCTCCTCTATGCTTATCTAGAGATGATCTTAGGCCATTTTTGAATATTTTGAGCCTTGGCCTTTTTCTTGTGAAATTATATCCCTAGTGCCATGTTTGAGCCTTGTTGAAAATTTGTTTCCATGCCACACATTTAACCAAGCCAATGCAAAAAAACAAAAAAAAATATCTACTTCACCTTGGTTGTTCCTAGAGCCGAGTATGAGTGATCATAAAAGAGAAGGAAGTATGGTGGAAACTCAACAAAAGGGATGAATGATGTTGTATGAAAAAGAATTAAAAATCTAGGAAAAGGGTGAAAAGAAGAAAAGAATGACAAAATAAAAGGAAAATATTAAGGAAAAGAAGAAAAAGAAATAAAGAGTGAAGTGATGGTGATTAGCCTGTAAATCCCATATAAAGGGGGATCTTTTTAAAATAAATGTCATGCACTCGGAACAACCCTCTTTGTTATCCTTTATCCTTCATTCATTTACCTAGATATCACCCCCAAGGCCTCATTACAACCTATGAAAGTCCTAAATGATATAGAGAAGCATGGGGGATGCATACTTTTAAAGAAAAAAGAGAAGTTGGTTTTGCTATCTAATGCCCTAGCATTCCTTTCATGAGATTATGCTAAGGTTGTTTCATTTTTATGCATATTTCATTTTTGAATTATATGTGAGCATACTTCAATTTGTGCACAAGATTCCATCTCACATATACACATGGAGAGCATACTAGTATAATTGTAGTGTGATTCATTGTTGAGAGAAACCATTGGTGAGTTTTTGCATCGAAACTAAATTTGGATAGCTAAGTGAATGTGGATTCCATTGAGTAAATGCTTAAATTACATATTCATTTCACACACACATGATTTTTGAAAGGAAATGTGTAGGTGTATACTCTAGAATAGCATTTAAAGCTATGATGTGTTTCATGTGTGATTAGTTCGGCTGTGTTGAACAAAGTTATTTTTGACATCCTAGTGCTAGTTAAGATAAAGGAATATGCTTTAAATATTGAATACTAGGAAAAGAAATGTGTAGGTACCTTCATTGGAAACCTTCATGAGACAAAACTCATCCACTAGGGATCACCTAGGGGTTTAAAGGCTTGTTGCATGTGCTAAATACAATAGCTGAAGTAGTATAGGTTTATTCTTTGTTTTCTTAATTTTTACATTTTTTTTGCTAAGGACTAGCAAAACTTAAGTTGGGGGGGGGGGTGTGATGAGCGCATACTATTGCATAATTGACGGCCTCATTACATGAATTTTAACTCAACTTTTGTATCTAAGTACTCAGAGTTAGCCGAAATGATAAATAATGTTGAATTTTCGATGTTGCAAGTAATTATAGCTTAAATGATGGATTTTAGAACCTTGCAACTAAGTGTGGAGGAGTGGTGAAGAGATGGACACATTATATGAGGATTTGGAGGCTTAAAATTGAAAGAAATCAAGGAGGTATTTGTGTTTGGTAACATAGGCATCAACAGCCACACCATTTTGTAGCAGTACCTCGGTTTTCCTCCTTTTTGACCATGATCCACTTTGAATCTGATAATGTTCAAAACTTGAAAATTGTAGATCTGGATGTCTTATATATTGTGTCAAAATGTCAGCTCAAGTGGACTATTGGAGCAACAGTTATGATGATTCTACAAAAATTGGGCAGAAAATATGGTCTTCCATCTTCCTACCTGATACTTTGCAGAAGAATCTTTTTTTGGCCTACCCTACCCAATCAAGTGTAGTATTCCTACCTGACTTCTGTCCAAATTAATCGCGTAGGAAATAGGGTGAACACGTTTTCTAGTTATTAATTTTTGGATCATTTTAAAAATTAAATTAAGTAACCTGCACCCACCAATTTAACAACACAATAAACCACCAACGTTAAAACCTCAAACAATTACAATAAAATACAAAAAAAGCCCAAGGCATAAACATCAATACATTATAATTGTTGCACAATTACATTAACAACTACTTTAGGTTTAAACCATATGAAACACATCAAAAATCATAAATGCTCCAATATATATATACCTGTCCGATTTAATCGAAAGACCAAAAAATCTTTTGTATTCCTACCCAATTTTTTTGGTTAACCGATGAATAGGGTTGGGTATAGTTGGGTAGGGTAGGAAATTGCGGGTAATCAGAAATATAAACACCCTTAAGTACAATAATCTGAGAAATGAAACAGTCTCTTATAATCAAGACAGACTAATGCAAAATATTACACTACAATCATACTGATGGTGTGTCCAATTCCATCTTGGATTGCGAAGCTATACTCATATTATACAAAGATCTGATAATCTAGTCTTTTGTGCATAAGTCAAACTTTACACACCAGATTATCTACAATGTAAAATATAAGACACACATGCATAACATATATTAAATATAATGCAAACAGTTTGCCCATATAGATTCTCAATAAAATGGGAAGAACAAATTTCTATTAATTAATAAAATGAGTTTTACTACAAAAAATTAGCTTTTAGTATACTATTCTACTAGAAGTACCATTAGCAAGTGTAATACTATGGGAGGAAGGAACATAATGGTAAGTAGAAAAGGCACCAGACGAACCAATCAAGTGGTCAAAAGCGGCAGAATCTATGATCTACGGACTGCAGGTGGAGGATAGTAATAGGTGGAAGTGATACCTGTCTGGGTAAAGGTAGTAGTGGAAGACGAAGCAGGCTGTTGTTGAGACATGAACTGAACATATTCCTCTTGTGTGATAGTAACTAACTTAGAGTCAGACAGAGATGGTCATGAGCCTAGAATAGTTAGAGAGGAAGTTTCATCCTAATAGGAAACTTGATTAGCAGCAACAGAAGGTTTGTCATGCAAGTCCTAAATAATAATCAACAATGTGACCTCCATAACCACAATAAGTGCATGAACAAGACCTAGGTCGACCTCTAGTCCAGTATCCCTAACCTCCACGACCTCCACAATTACCAAGGTTACCAGTAGAGAGCTATCATTGTGCCTAGCAGGAACAACAATGGTTGAGTGCACAGTGGACAAACCACAATCAATACCAAAAGAGCTAATAGATAAGGTAGCATGCAGTAGGCGTGAGAAGACCTCAAGGAGATAGGGTAGATTGGAGCCACCCAAAATCTAAGAGCGAATAGGCTCATATTTAGGTTTCAAACCTATCAGAAAATGAACAACATTCATATCATCATGTTGCTTCTGCCAAACTGCTCTATCAATAGTGAACGGGTTATACTGTTTCAATTCCGCACACACTCCCTTAATGTGAGAATAATAATTTGCAAGACTCAGAGTATCTTGGTTTAGGCAAAAATGTTGTTCGCACACCTCAGAAGCACGAGTGAAATTACCAGTGCCAGAATATATAATGGACAAGTGATCCCAAATTACTTTGGTCGTGTCAAGATAGAGCAAGGTAGAGCTAATACTCATCTTGATACAATTCAAAAGTAAAGACATATCTGAGCGACCTTCTGTTCCCATCGATTATACATAGGATCACTTTCCTTGGGTGCAATTTCGACCAAATATTTCTTAAAACCTTTGCCTTTAAGAAATACTTGGACTGAATGAGGCCACAAAGCATTATTGGTCCCGTTGTGCTTGATAGAAGTCATGAGACTAGTAAGGTGAATCGTAGGAAGAAAGGTCGCAGGCACAGGTGAAGTAATGACAGACTGGTCATCACACTTTTATTCCTTTTTACTAAACAAACAAACATACCAAATAAATAACAAACCTTAATAGAGGTAACATAGCATGAAACTTAACTAGGCCAAAAATAGGTGCTGGACTACTGAACCGAATTAGAAAAAAGAAAGATGGTCTACTGAATCGGACTAGAATGAGGGGTATAGTGACTGGGCAAGGCAACTAGAGTGCTAAACTGGATAGAACAAGGCGGCTAGAGCATTGAACTAGACCAAAACCATTGGCTGGAAGGCTGAATCGGGCTGAATAAGCTTGTTGGAGTGCTAAATCAAACCAGAATAGCCTACTAATTAGATGAACTAGGGTAAACCAATCTTGAACCGATCTAAGAAGAATCAAATTGGTCCTAAAGAGCCTGAACCAGCCTTAATGAAGGTTTGGCTGATCTGAATGAACCAACTGGGTTGAAGGCTGGTTCAGCTAATTGGGCTTGGCTGAGAATGGGCTTGGTTGACTGGTTTAAATGAATTTTGGTCTTATGTTTGGCCTAAAGGGGAATAGGTATTCTTCTTCGCTATAAGGGTTAGGAACCCTAATCTAGATGCTCAAGCGGCACACACTACGCTCACCACTCAGTGCTGGGGGAAGTTACCACTGTGACGCTAACCTCCGACAACCACCACAACCATATAGCTGATAACAATGTTCACCACTGCGAGTTGATCTTTGGCAACAACGAACAACACCACACGCCGACGACCCGATACCTGTCAGATGACCATACACTAACACCATACACCAGCAAACACCATACACTAAATTTCATAACCAACTACAACCGATATCAGCACAAACACTAGCTACGATTACAGGTCAGATGACGGCCAAGAAAGAGAGAGATGAAGAAAATAGAAAGAATTAATGATTTAATTGGATTAATCGCAAGAAAATAAACATTAATTGGATTAATTATAGAGTAATTTTAGATCTAATTTCTCTAACACCATGTTACGTTTATAGAGTTAGCATAACACAATATTAGAGAAATAGTGCGACGCTCGAAATCTAGGGGTCCTTTCTTGACCCGTTGATCACCCATGCGAAAGTACCTGTGTAAGCCACATAATCCGAAACCATGTCATCACACGACCATTTCAAGGTTTAATATACAACAACTTTTCCGCAGCACTTTACAAATTTCAACCTTTAAACAAGAAGGCTCAAAGCCCAAAGGCTTGACAAAGTTTTATTAAAATTTTGAAAATTTGGAATAGGTACTCGTACATCTTACACGTGGTACCGGTACTTGAGCCTTCTACAAGTGAGATACCGATACCTGAGTAACGCAGTTCCTAGACGTTTATTTTCAAGGTTCCTTCTAGTTGCCAGGTACTGGTACTTAGTCATCTGGTACCGATACTTAAGCCCACCGTTTGTTGGGTACCAGTACCTACATTTGGTGGTACCAGTACGTGAACCCACTGTCCATCGAGGTATTGGTACTTGAAGCCTTGGCACCAGTACTTGAGCCCATTAGAATCCAGGCACTAGTACCCGTATGTCAAGGTACCGGTAATTGGCCTATCCAACAGTGTGCTACTGGTACCTAATCACATTGGTACCGATACCTGAACCTAGTTTTTCCCCAATTCTTTCCATTTTCAATTTCAACTCATCAAACTTCATTTCTAGTTCATCCAAATGTTCTCTTTCTATAATTTACAACTCAAAACAAATTACACATTTTTTTTACAAAAACGCAATTTAAAGTCACATTCAAGCTTATTCTCAATAAGGACCCAAGTGAGGGCCGTCCACCAGTGCTTGTCACGCACCTAAAAAATTATCCCCATCAAAAGATGAGCCACGTTCAATAGGGTATCTCATAAAGAGGCTATCTCCCAACCCAAATGCATATCAAATGTTCGCAAGTAAATCAACAAGCAATCAATCATCCATTCAAGAATGCGCAATTCTTAATTGATTTCACCATGCCATGCCATGTTATGAGATGTCACTCACATATGTAATGCAATCCGAGCCCTCCACTGATTCTCATACAACATGACATGTCATGCGTATGCATCTGGGCATTCCAAGCCATCGCCATTGATATTACACATCCAATGACCATTTATAAATCTCGAGTGTTTCTTGGGGTGGGTGATTAACCCTAATTAAGACATAATTTAATAGGTAAATTGTGTTAGTTGAATAAAGTTAAACTAGTCAAAATAAATCAAATTAGAGTTAGTGTGTGAATAAAGGATAATGCATTAATTGTTGTTCTTTTCAGGATTTTGTGCGTCACGACTACAAACTACTGAGGAGCTAATTGCATTAAAGCTATAAACTACTGGGCTGCCAATTATCAAAGCTCAAAACAAAGGGGGATCAAAGAATTCAAGGCCACCTAACAAGACTTTCATGCCACCTAACAAGACTTTCATGCCACCAAACAAGACTTTTCAAGGCCACCTAACAAGATTCAAAGCCACCTAACAAGACTTTCACCCTCTCTTGTTGCCTATAAATACCACCTCTTAGGACTTGTAAAGCATTCATCTTTTGGTAGTGGAAAACCCTCCAAAAGTATTATTGCTTTCCTTATTGCTTATTGCTTTCTTTTATTGTATTATTGCTTCCTCTTAANCCTTGTTGCCTATAAATACCACCCCTTAGGACTTGTAAAGCATTCATCTTTTGGTAGTGGAAAACCCTCCAAAAGTATTATTGCTTTCCTTATTGCTTATTGCTTTCTTTTATTGTATTATTGCTTCCTCTTAATTTATTGCTTTCTTTTACTTTAAGTATTGCTTTCTTTTATTGTGTTATTGCTTTGTTTTACTTCCATTGCTTGAGCTTCCTTCTTCCCTTAGAGGAGTGAAACTCTTCCACTTTTTTAGAGCTTTACCAAAGCCGTGAAGGGTGGAACGTGATTCACTCATTCTTTGTCGATGATCGGCTCCTTATGTAAGGTGTGTTACCTTGTAACTCCTCTACTTAAAGGGATGAGCGTCACTCATTTTTCTAGTTTTAACAAAGCCATGAAGAGTGAGTAGTTTTTCATCCAATCTTTAGTAAGAGGTGATTATCCGGAAGTTATATTTATGCATTTCATTTATACTTAGCTCTAGTCTTTATTTCTTCATAATGTCTTCTCATCATATTGTTGTCTTTATTTTAAGCGTGAATAGCTAAATCTCTTAGTTGGCAAAACCAAGAGGAACCTTCACTTGGGTATACCATTTCAACTCATTATCCTCCCCTCTTTCAGAGTTCAATGGTTCGGTTTGACTAGGTTGAGGGTGAATAACTTTGTGAGTCTTTGATATTCTGTAGGCCTAGTCACAGTTTATGCTTGGATAATCACCAATCTTGTCCCTAGCTTCCCACGAATCAATCGTTCATTCATGCTCTATTGGAGGAGAGTTTCGAGTTGAGACGGTATTCCTATTGGAGTGACCTCTTGGATTTGCCAACATTTGTTTCTCATTTTACTGGCATCAAAACAACTTCACCAAACAACTTCCAACAATCAAAGATTTTACACTTTCTTTCTTCCAAAATCACCTTCCCCTCGATTTACTTCCTTCCCGTGGAAACGACCTTGGAATACCACCAAGTAAAACACGATCCGTGAAAGTCTCCTTGCACTTGGGGAGCACTTTTGTTCACACATACTCACATTTGACATCTCATTCATCCACCATTCTGTTGCCCTTTCTTTTGACATCATCCCTAGGAGAGTGGCACTCCCCTTCATTCATATACTATATATGCTAACAGGTGATGTTTTGAGGTTAGGAAACAAAAATGAATTTTGTCAAGCATTTTTGGAGTTGTTGCCGGGGAAGGCAAGTGTCAAACCAAGAAGGTGATTTTTGGACGACAGAGGTAAGTCCTATGATCTTCATCATGGTCGGAGGTACATTGTTCTGTGTATATAATCTTGTTTGTGTATAATTTTGTTTGTATATATTTTGTTTTATGTGGAGGCGGAAGGACCAAAATTGACTTGTTAGACAAAACTTGGCCCCTACAATGAATATTGACCAAGAACAACCCGAGGATGCGGGTGACAATTTTGACAAAATAGGTGCAAATCCAAATGTCCAAAGGGGTGGGGGACCACAAGAACCCGAAATTCCCAATCCGAGAATGAATTTTTCCCCTCCCGTGAATGAGGGGAATAATTTTCAAATGGATCCCCCGGTGAGGTCAATGAGGGATTTTCTACAACCAACACGAAGCACCACATCATCATGCATCCTCCTTCCGGTCCAGGCTCATATTTTCATAGTTAAGCCAGGGATGTTACAACTAATTTCCACGTTCAACGGACTTGAAACTCATAGCCCCTATTCACACATAAGGGATTTCGAGGAAATAGTTGCAACCTTCCTTCCTAATCATGGGATGGAATAGACAGCTAGAATGAAGTTGTTTCCCTTTTCCTTGAAAGACAAGGCAAAAACGTGGCTTATTCCCTTAAGGCCTCGAACCATCACATAGTGGAGCCAAATGATTTTTGAGTTTTTAAACAAATTCTTTTCGGTGCATAAAATCACTGCCCTAAAAAAGTAAATTCAAAACTTTTCCAAAAATCCCAATAAGCAATTCTATCAATGTTGGGAGAGGTACAAGGAATTGCTACAATCCCTTCCATATCATGCCTTTGAACCATGGCAATTGGTTNACAAAACTTGGCCCCTACCATGAATATTGACCAAGAACAACCCGAGGATGCGGGTGACAATTTTGACAAAATAGGTGCAAATCCAAATGTCCAAAGGGGTGGGGGACCACAAGAACCCGAAATTCCCAATCCGAGAATGAATTTTTCCCCTCCCGTGAATGAGGGGAATAATTTTCAAATGGATCCCCCGGTGAGGTCAATGAGGGATTTTCTACAACCAACACGAAGCACCACATCATCATGCATCCTCCTTCCGGTCCAGGCTCATATTTTCATAGTTAAGCCAGGGATGTTACAACTAATTTCCACGTTCAACGGACTTGAAACTCATAGCCCCTATTCACACATAAGGGATTTCGAGGAAATAGTTGCAACCTTCCTTCCTAATCATGGGATGGAATAGACAGCTAGAATGAAGTTGTTTCCCTTTTCCTTGAAAGACAAGGCAAAAACGTGGCTTATTCCCTTAAGGCCTCGAACCATCACATAGTGGAGCCAAATGATTTTTGAGTTTTTAAACAAATTCTTTTCGGTGCATAAAATCACTGCCCTAAAAAAGTAAATTCAAAACTTTTCCAAAAATCCCAATAAGCAATTCTATCAATGTTGGGAGAGGTACAAGGAATTGCTACAATCCCTTCCATATCATGCCTTTGAACCATGGCAATTGGTTAGTTTCTTTTATGAAGGAATCACACCGGGCCATCGACAGTTCATTGACATGATGTGTAATGGGGAGTTTTTGAACAAAGACCCTGATGAGGCCTTAGATTATTTTGACATATTGGCAAAAAATGCACAATCATGGGACATTAGAGATCCCACCGATGTACCAAGGTCTTCTCCTCAAAAGAGTGGCCAAACTCAAGGGGGAGGGATTTATGATTTGAGAGACGGGGAAGACTTGTTTTCAAAAATTGCTAAATTATCAAGGAAAGTTGATAGTCTTGAATTCAATAAGAGACATGAGGTGTCTAATGTGTCACGAACCGAGGAGGGTTATTCAATTTGCGAATGTATGGAGCATTCCCTATCGGATTGCCCAAACATTCCGACCTTTAAAGAAGCGTACCATGAACAAGTCCATGCCTTCAACCAAACAAGGTAATTATTTTCTCCCAATTCGAATACTTACAATCCGGGTTGGAGTAATCACCCAAATTTAAGTTGGAGAAATGAAAACTCATTCCTCATGGTTCAAGTGCATATGCATCTCTCATGCCTCCCAAGCAAAACCAATATCATGGCTAAGGACAAGCATCTAGCTCTCAATACCCCCGGACACATCCACAAGGGTATTCATCAAACCCAGCACCACATAATATTTTTACCTNCCAATACCATGGCCAAGGGCAAGCATCTAGCTCTCAATACCCCCGGACCAATCCACAAGGGTATTTGTCAAACCCACCACCACAGAATTTTTCACCAAATCCACCTCCACAAAGTTTTTCTTAAGGACTGTCCAATCCATCCACATACCAACCTCCTCACAAAAGAAATTTGGAGTATATGGTCCATTCCTTCATTCAAAGCCAAACTGCCATCGATAACCAAAATGACATAGCCATCAATGATGTAAGAGCCTAACTCACAAAGTTGACAAACTCCATAGGGGCATCTCAATAAGAAAAGTGGAAGTTCCCCGCTTAACCACAAGAGAACCCTAGGGGTCAACACTTTGTTGAGTCATCGGAACCTTCGAGAGAGAGTTGCGAGAAACTCAAAGCTGTCACCACCCTCCACAGTGGCAAAGAAATTGACAAATCCATTTTGCCAATGGTCTCACCCAAGACCACATTGCCAAAAGAAAAAGATCTCTTGGGTGACGCCGACAAGAGTGAGGTGAGTGAAGAGAAAGAAAGAGAGGTTGTTGAGAAAGAAAAATTAATTGATGATTGTGTGTTTATTCCTCCCATGCCTGCCCCTTTCCCAAGTCGTTTGAAGCCACCTGTCAAGGTGGCTAATTATGCTAATATTTTGGAAATGTTTAAGCAGGTCAAAATTAACATTCCATTCCTCGACACCATCAAGCAAATTTCATCATGTGCTAAGATTTTGAAGGACTTATGCATGGTGAAGAGGAAAGTGAATGTCCACAATAAAGCATTCCTCACTGAGCAAGTGAGCTCAATATTGAGGACCAACACTCCTCCCAAATTCAAAGACCCC